>JACEGR010004587.1:46093-85366 GCA_014170235.1 Listronotus bonariensis
ATACACCGTGTGCAAAAAGTCCTGAACCCTTAATAATCACGGCAAATGCGCTCATTTATCGAAAAAGTCGTCCAGGTAAATCAAAGTTTATAGATATATTTTTAGATCTATTTTATAAAAATATGTTTACATGTAACAGGGGGCATCACAACGAAGATAACAGACGCACAAGTTACCTTTTTTAAATAACAGAATGGTGTATATTTTGTTGAAATTTTGAACCTTCTTCTTTACAAAAATTGCAACAGTTTATTCTTGTGTAAATACATGCTATACCTAAACTCAATTAGCGTTTGGGTAAGATACAAGGGCTTAAAATAGTACCTATTCTTCTTCTTCATTTCCTGGGGGGTCCTCACCTACAAAAAAGACAAATGTCTGAAACGCCTTTCAACTTACAAAGTCTACTTTACAACCTTAATTATAATAACCCATAACAACATTTTAACCTTTCTGGGAAGGGTAATTACCCTCTTCCCCCACCTTATTTACGCCAATATCTATTTTTCAGTAAAACAGAGTATCTTTTTTATAAGTCTGTTCATTTGGTAGCGATTTATTTATGCCAAGAAATGGTTTATACTTATTTACGCGAAAACCGTACATCGAATAAAAAAAAGTAAAGAAAGCAAATTGGTTCAAAACTAAATAAGACTTTAACAGGTTTAATTGGTTCAAAACTAAATAAAACTTTAAGTGACTTTTCTCAAAAAATATATGCCGTAAATACCTTACGAACAACACTAACGATTTTTTTAAATTTTTTTAAAAATATTCCGGTTGGTAAAAATGTTAAAAATTACATATACACGGTGTCCCAATCTATTTATACACTAAATTATTTCGCCCCTGTACAAGATACAAAAATAAACCTAAAATAAAAAATGTTTATTTGGATTACCCTTTTTACTGACAGTACTAGTTAATATACTAGGTGTCTCAAAAACATAATTTTTATTTTCAAGTAGGTTTTTTTAAATGGAAAACCCTATATATTTTAACAAATTGAAACTCTGTATTAAATTCCTGCATCAAAATATATGATACATCTTTACGTCAATTATTGCTGATTTTTGAGATATCAGAGGTATGCTGATATACTCATTAACAATTAAAGTAAAGAAAGAAAATAGTATTTTGGTTCGAATGATTTTTAAAAGTTACTGTCACTGTCAGAATAACAAATAATATAATAGCTGTAATTAATAACCTTTCGTTGTCACAACTACTAATAGGTAAGTCAGCTATTTACTTTATTTTAAATAAATATTTACTAACCTAACTCTAAAGCCAGCCATAATGGACATATTGTTGTTTTTTAATGTAATTCAGTAAATATGTGTCTAAAGTAAACTAAATTGCTGACATACCTTTTAGTAGTTCTTACAATGGAAGGTAATTAAATACTTGTTAATATATTTTTTGTCACTCTGACAGTGACAGAACTATTTAGAAACACTTAGAACCGAAATATTATTTTCTTTTTTACTTTTAATCGTTAATAAGTATATCAGAATACTGCTGATATCTTAAAAACCAGCAATAATTGAAGTATAGTTGATATATATTTTTTATGTGGAATTTAATACAGATTCAAAATTTGTTAAAATATGTAGGGTGTTCCGTTTAAAAAACCTACTTTGCTAATAATAATTACATTTTTTAGACATCTTGTATAATAATTAATACTATAACTAAAAAGATTGTATCTGAGTAATAATTTTTTTACCGTTTAGGACAAAAGATAAACTTTTTTTTAACTTTTGTTGAAGAATCATCCATTAAAATTTGTTCGTAGAGTTACTGGACAACCTATACATTGCATTTTGCCAAGTAATTTTATAAATATTTTATACGAAATGAAGGTAAGTTATCCATATTTTTTTTTTTGAGTCTGGCTGGTCCGAAAAGTTTTCAAATAATACAGAAGGACCCACATAAATCTTGCGTTGGGATCTCGGCAATGTTAGGAGATTAGATCTAGGCTTACAAACGCTAGCATAAGCAAAATCACTGCTAATATCTTTGGTTGTGGAATTCACTAGGAATGGTAATATTTGTCGATAAGGTTTTATTTTTTAGAAAAGGTAAAAGCCTTGCATTTTCTCTAAAAGAGTTAGTGAATAGGGGTAGGGGGTACATTTTGTATGTTCTTATGATTTGCTACATTTATATTTCATGTCTGCAAAACTTTACTTACCAGTGTAGAATCGCAAATTAATTATTTTTAGATTAAATAGATAAGTGGCTCTAGCATATTCTAGCAAAAAATAGTTTAAAATGGTTGCTTTTTAAACCATAATTTAAAAAAAGTTTTCTTAGACAATTAATTAAAAAGTATAGGAAGTTTATATGTTTAACACAGTTATTCCGAGTTGTGTGTTCCGTCAATGTTGTCAAAGTACCGAATCATGCAGATATTACATTTTAGGGCACCCATAAACACAAGTTAATGATAGCGAGTCAAAGATGAAACGTCGGATCTTAAATTTAATGACGCCATTGTATAGGGCAGAAAAAGTGCCATGGATAATGTGACATTTGTTTAAAAATCTCTCCTTAAATAAACTAAGAAAAAAATTAAAACTGTTTCCCAAAATTTTGTGTTTTTTGCTGGATAATTTCAAAACAGTGGCAAAATGCACAACTTTTCTTTAATAACCAACCCTGTATTTTTACCATTCTCGAAATCCTAATGGTGGCCCTCGAATTTGTAACAGCCTGTATACAACATATTTCGTTTTGAAAAGATTTAATTTTAAAAAGAATTACCTTTTTTATAATTTATAATATAGTTTTTCATTTAATAAATCGCCAAATGTTATTTTTAAAAGCATATTAACAAACTCCTTACATATTATTAAAAAGTTATTGTATTTTATTAATTTACTATTATAATGAGTAAGTGACAAAAACTAAAAGCGCCAATTTTTGACTTGTCCACTTTTTACAGTATACCCAAGACACGTGTCTTTAATATCGATAGGACGTCGTATCGACTTTAAGTTGCCCAACTCTAAATTCTTAATATTTCCCAAAGTTCAGCCGTTATTCCAAACACGCCCGTACTGACTTTAGAGATGAAATATGGTTTGTTGCGCTTATTAACCCTTTCCAGCATGATTACAACAGGATTTGCCTCGAAGTTCGAATATTAATTTATCATGATGAAATTTGTTAATCCAGTCGTAGAAAAGATTTTTGGAAGCTAAAGTTTAAAAAACTTTATGCTTTTTCTAAAAATTAAAATTTTGATTTTGCCAGCAAATTCAGCGACGGCATTTAGTAAAATAAAGTAATGCCTTGCAAAAAAACTAAAAATGTGCTTTAATATAAACAGCAATGATTCTACTGCTTTCTATATACAGGGTGTTAATTCATTATATTAATTACACTTGTTTTTGGGCTATTAGGCCGTCGTCGTTGATTTTCTTTTCTTAATGTTTCGCCAGCTCGAGTGATTAGCATCTTCAGAAGGTAATCGGTACAGACTAGTTGCGCAGATAACCATATATTGCTGTAACGTTTTATAAAGTATTGTTATATTTTTAAAGCTCTTCTAATTTATAGTCATAGTTATGATAATATACAGGGTAAAACAAAATAGCATTTTTAATTAAACATCCTCTATATTATATTAATACTATAAAAATATCTTTAAATGAGTTGAGTTGTATATATATATATATATATATATATATATATATATATATATATATATCTTTTCATAAATTTTTTTCCCAATAATGGCATCCAGCTGTGCAATTGACATTTAAAGTTGTCATCTGATGCATTCGTTTAAGGGTCTAAAACGGCCCGAAACGACACCGAAGGTCCTTTAAATTGCAGTCATTTGTATTTTTGACATTTTTGACACTCTTGACAGTTTAAGACGGTTTCGGGCGGTTCTAGAGCATACAAGGAATACACCAATTGATATGTCAAAAAATGGAGCCCTTGTTCTGTTCATAGACTAAACATACTAAATGTTTTCGGGTTTGGAAGGAGGGGGCTTATGCAATTTAATAATAAAAACGTTAAACGACTATTATAAAAATTAGAAAAAAATTAAGCCGACTTTAAAAAGATAAATGAAACTCACTAAAAATTTAAAATTATGAATAAAAACAATAGAAAAATAAGGTAAAGAAATAATATATGGTATAAAAAATCTTTTGTGTATAGGTATTAGCATTTAGTAGTTTAGCCAAATATTACTAAGTACCTGACTTCATTTTTCTATTGTTTTAATAATATTTTAAATATTTTGTGAGTTTAATTTATATTTTTAAAGTCGGTTTAATTTTTTTATTATTTATTTTACTCTTAGGTTTTTTACTATTAACATTTAATATACGGCCATCCACTAAAAAACCAGTACTAATACCTTTTTCTCTCACGTAAACTCTTCGCACAAAACGCAACCCTAATAGGTATTAGTTGGGTATAAACGGAAACACCTACGCACAAAAATCAAATACACGCATTTACACAATTTAAAAAAAAGGAAAATATGAACTATTAGCTAAATGACAACGACATGACAAATAAAAATATTTTGACATTTACTACCTTGATTGTTCAAACATCTAGCACAGGTAGCATACATATTTATTGGAGGCAGCTTTGTCCAAAAAAGAAGTCTAGTACCTTTGTCTTATGCGATCCTGACTGGGATTTCTTATGGGACCAACGCGGAACCACCACTCGAATAAAAAACATATTTTTAAAATCGGTCCACAATTGATAGAGTACTCCTCCTTTTTTTAAAGTCGGTTAAAAATTTTAAATTAAAATACAAATTATTAGATTTGTAAAAAAAGTAATTTGTTTTATTTTAAAGTTACCTGACCTTAGAAAAATCTTTTACTGTCAAATTAGGTAAGAAATGCTAAATAAAGTCAAAATTAAGCCATCCATTCTTAACGATCATCCACTTTAAAACGTCTTACCTTGCTTTCCAACTTGTGAAAATGAAAGCGCTACCGTTATCATCAGTCAGGCTTACTTTAATGGAAATTAATTTTAACTGTCTTAGCTTGTATTTCCATTATTCCATTGTTGCAGCATTTTGTAGATATTTATTACTCTAAATGTCGCGTCATCCCGAAACGAGACGATTTCTATCTCCTTGTAGATTTAATGGTCTGGAGTAGATTTTATGTTCCCTAAAAGATACATAGATTTAAGATAATTTTAAAAGAATGTGAATTTTAAAAGCTTTTTGTTTTATTATTAAAAATACATATTATTTAATTAAATTTATTATTTTTAGGGTGTTCCTAGCCAGTAAAGCCTCTAAATTATTGATTTTTTAGGATATCAAAACAAAATTTTTATACACTGAATTGTATCCGCAGTTGGTTTCTTGTGAAACATTTTTTAAATATTAATACTAAATAGAAAAAATTGCTTTTTAATGTTTCAATAATTATTAGAGCATTACTCGCCTTTCTAGGGCTTCATCAAGAGTACTTCGTATACTAAATTTAAAAAGAGAAATATTTACAAACAGAACCATTTGACACGTTTTTCCCAAAAAGATATTTTCTGTTGTTTTCCGTTACTTCTGGTTTAGCTAAACAACCGTAACTTTGTTATTTTTAACGGAATACTCGGTACAGTTTTACTTATTTGGATAAAAAATGGCATTTCGATATAATGACACCTTGTTTGCCAATTTTTGACTTTTTACCCTTTAAATATTTTAATGCTAATCCAGAGTGCAACAAATGTGATAAACGGTAAATTTTAGACCCAGTAGTAAAAAAATATAGGTGACAGTCTTTTGTATTTTATAACCTCTACAGGCTCATCTAAGCTTTGTAATTTGTGGTTTATACTATCAAACTGCAAGTCAAAAATGCCCTTTTTAGCTACTTTGGCTACTACTTAAGACCATAAATGCCATGCTAAAAGCTTAAAATGAGTCTAAAGAAGCTTTTTAAAATAAAAGACATTAACTTCAACGTTTTGGTGAGCACTTGGTCTAAAATGTACCTTTTTCGCATTTTTAAAACTCTAGATTATAAATAAAAGTTGCAAATATTTAGAGGTTGGATGTTTACATATTGCAAATAAGGTTTTATAGTACTTAGAATATCATTTTCTATTCAAATAGGTAAAAATTACCGGTAGTAGTATTATCAATACAGGTACTTAAAACTTATTTTTGGCCAAACCTAATAAATCACTAATATTATTTGATATCTAATGCCCGATTCTATGTTTTTAATCATGCAAAATTTTAGTGGATACTGCTTTGTTTTTTTTTATCTTTTGACATCCCACGAAGGTCTATGCCTAAATACCAGAGTACCGTGGGTGTCGGGTTATTAGATGTTTAACCCATCGTTCCCCTGTTCCGTCAACGTTGTCCAAGCACTGAAACATGCAGTTGCATTTCACAGCACCTTTTAGACAACGCGGTAGTGCCACCACGGTCGTTATTTTTAAATAACTACTACCTAAATATGTCTCCCCGCTGGGAATCGAACCGCCGACCTCTGGTTTCGAAGATCAAAGCTCTGTCCACTAGGCCACGGGGGAGACAATGTTTATGGCGTTGCAGCAAGATTAGATGCAACACTTTAATTTTTTTTCAGAAAATTAAACTTAAAGAAATTTTTTCTTTGCCGCAATTCATGTAGTCGTAAACAAACAATTTTGGATGGGTTGATTGACTGATATGACTGATGATGACTCCATAAAAATCAAAAAGCAAAATATTGGTCATTTTCGGTTTAACTGAAAGTAATTAAAAAATAAGTAAATGGACCAACCAATCCAGTAAGTAAGATGGAAAAGCGAATAAAATTAAAAATAGTACTTAATGGATATTTATTTAAAAGGGCTTAAAACATCTAAAACAATATTAAATAACTTTGTTAATAATTATTATTATAAAAATGTATTTAAATTGTGGGTAAAATAAAAAATATTTGGTTAGTTTAAAGACGCTAATTTTAAAAGAAAAAAATCTTGTCGACAGTCACATCTAATAGATTCAAATGTAAAGACGCTGTAATATTTTTCCAAAGAACCATTACAGGAATCTAAATGTGAAGTGACTGGGCTTTTCTCTTCGCCATCTCATTTTATTGCTCCAGTGTCTGCAATGCGATTTTCTCTTAAACATACGATCTATTTGTAACTTAATGGGAGAGGTAGAGCTATCCAAAATTGGTTTTTGTGCTTATAAACGATGGAAAAATATAGGATGATAAAACATTCCAAATTCAGTAGAGTTAAATTGGAAATTTAATGGCATTACACAATTGCATTTTTGTTACATAGACATTTTGCCTCATTTTTAAGCTGCTATTATTGCTTGTATTTTTAAAATAATTTTAATTTTTTAAGAAACGAATTGATAAATTTTCTGTGTTGCCATTTATTTATTAAAATATTCCAGTGGAAACTGATTGTTAACAATTCTAAAAATCCACTTCTTGCACGTCATTTATTTAAAACTATTATTCTAATTGTAGAGCAAATTTGCAAAGTCAGTTTTTATAAAATTAAAAAGTTTAACAAGCATAAATAAAAAGAAATGTTACTAACTTAAAACAATTGCTTAGGGAGCAAACATTATCCAATTTTTATTTGGTTGTTACTTGTTTATAAATAAGAACATTTCCTATATTTTATGTAGATTCTTGTTTTATTCAATTTTTCAAAGGTGTTTCTTAGCAAAAACATATTTGGGACCTTAAGTACATCCACTAACTTCTACTTTCTGACAGATAAGGCTTTATCTAGAGGGGGAATAGAGGATAACAAACAAATTTCAGTAGGTAATGTATTTTTCGATGTATAGGTTGTTGTTATAGGTTGACTATATTTCGTCCTATTTGGATCGCGAATAACTTTCGTCGAAACTTGTAATATTTTTGCTTCAACCCCCCATTCCGGTCCTCCAATGTTACTTGAGATCTCTTTATGTAAAAGGCACAATTTTTTAAAACCGAAATTTAGATTTTGTTGTTGAAATCATTTTTAAGAGCAAAAAAGGCCTCTTGACCCCAAAAGTGGGGCCTGCCCAAATATCGTATAAATATAAATATATATATATATATATATATATATATATATATATATATATATATATATATATATATATATATATATATATCCAAATATTCTAACTTTTTACGAAAAACCAAAAAAAAAAAAAAATATGTACAATACTCAATAGAACACTGATTTTTACAAATAAAATATTCTAAACCAACTATTTACAATGTGTAAGATATTACATACAATTTAAAATATACGAATAAATATTGCTTAGTTGACTAGTATCAGATTTATAATTAATTGATTGTTTATTTTTCTTAATATGGCACATTTCAAGGAATAACCTACTTTTATAATTGCTTTGGTGGTCTAAGATTTTAACGTTTTCATAATCAAAATTATGATTCGTTTTAGATGGTAATATTTATTCGTATATTTTAAATTGTATGTAATATCTCACACATTGTAAATAGTTGGTTTCAAATACACTACTCAAAAGAATTATCGCATATGCTCGATTTATTTTGAATCGCCCTGTATGATGTGCTGTTGAAAGGAAGTAGTCAAATTTGTGATTATAAAATATTAGAAATGGGTAAGGGTATAAATTATTAACAAATGAGATTTATCCCTTTTAACAGCACATTATATAGGGTGATTAAAAATTATTAATTTTTTCAATTTTTTTTTATCACCCCGTAGGATTTATTGCTTACAGTAAAAACAACGGTTAATATAAAGTTATAGCTTCACGTTTTCTTAACATTTTCTTTTTTAATTGTCTTAATAACTTAATTATTAAAAGAGATTTGGCCATTTAAATCAAAGCATTTTTGTATTAAAGCTTATGAAAGAAATCGAGCATATGCGATAATTGTTTTGAGTAGTGTATCTTATTTGTAAAAATCAGTGTCCTATTGAGTATTATGTATATATATATATATATATATATATATATATATATATATATATATATATATATATATATATATATATATATATATATATTTGTTTTTCGTAAAAAGTTAGGTATTTGTTTTATGTTAAAAAAAAGGACAAAGTAAAGAGATGGTATGTGTTTTTTATCATTCAGGAATTTTAGTATATATATGTTGAAGATTTATTATTTTAAGATATTGTTCCTGTATCAATTTAAAAGTTAGCATGGCTAAAGTGTCCAAGTTTTTAATTTTATAACTCTAAATCTGTAAGTTACTTATACATTTTTATCTATACCTACACTTTTTGTAATGTGCTTGTTTCTTCATCTGTGTTGTAGTTTACTCCTGAAGAAGCTGCTAACCAATGGCGAAATATAGAGTATATTAAGAAAAAGAGTTTATATATATATATATATATATATATATATATATATATATATATATATATATATATATATATATATATATATATAATGTAAATGTCATATTTGCACAGACAAACTTCCTATTTTTTCTTGTCTCTGGCTACCCTTAACCTCTTAAGACTTTCTTTTGCCAAAACCACAACTTAATGATTTCATTTGTTCTCAAGTTATTTGTTATTAAAATGGGTCAAAATATTGTCGGACACCCTGTATTTAATACTGAAATATATACATTCAGAAAAAAAAACATAAAATACAAATAGCTGACTGTTCATATATGGGAGTAACAAACAGTCGTATTTTGTAAAGTTACACTCCCATATACTTTATATTGATGCAGAAACGTACCGTTGGACATTGCAACTCGTAAATTTAATGTCAAAACTACACCCAGACATAACACTGGTTGTGAGGTTGTATGGCCGTTTTATTTTTACGTTGTTTGCAACAAATCGCTTTGCTTGCTGTTTTTATTTTGCGGCATTTTACGTGAAATACTGCTCAATAATGTTGCTATGTTCGGAAAGGTAATAATTTGTAAGATATTGATGTGTTTGTTGAACTTGGCATTGGTCAACGAAATCATTTGAACATAAGGACATTTGTAATCTTTGAAAATAGATGGGGACCATTTGTCTTAGCGACATCGCCTACGAGTGGTTTTATATGGACTTTTAAATTTTATACAGGGTGTCTTTAAACAAATGCGAAAAATTTTAAGGGGTTATTCCTTTTTTTTTTTTTTTTTTTTTTATCTGTTTGACAGTCCACGAAGGCTTTAAGCCTAAGTACCAGAGTACCGTGGGTGTCGGGTTATTAGATGTTTAACCTCCTTTTTTCACGCTGTTCCGTCAACGTTATCCAAGCACTGAAACATGCAATTTTTTTTCTTACATTTCACAGCACCTTTTAGACAACGCGGTAGTGCCGCCACGGACGTTATTTTCTAAATAACTACTACCTGGGGTTAGCAGAATACTACACAGTGGTTTGCCAAGCCATCTGTGAGGTGACGAGCGATTAAAAATGCCAATGTCCGGTTCCGAGAATCGAACCCGGATCGCTGCGGTGAGAAGCTGGTACGTTACCGCTGCACTACGCTCGCCACATATTCCTTGTTTTAAATAAATGATAGTTTGATTTATAACATAAAGTTAAAAGTAACCATTATGGAGATATCGCTATACAAAAATAATGTTTTAATTTGTTATGTCGGCGTTCGATAGGCAAAATTTTTCGCTTCTGGGAGCGAAATTTATTCGCGTAGCGTATGTTTATTTGTGCTGGTACCCAAGCGCACAAATCGGTTTTTAAGCCAATTAAAACTAACTTTTGGGATAGCTGTTGGCAACCCATCCAGTTTACTCTTTTTTTTATTTTATAAGTTAAAAGATAATTAGGTAAAAATTTAATTAAAACGAGAGTTAAATCATTATCCTTAAAGTTAAAATTTCAACATAGTAAGTAATAATTAGTTGAAACTTTGTAGTTAAAACTTGGCTTATCTGCGGATCTTTTTTTATCTTTGGACAATTCACGAAGGCTGAAAGCCCAAATACTAACGTACCGTGGGTGTCTTAAGTAGGGTAAGAGGAAGTTTGTTAACACGGGACTTAAAAACTTGAAGATTTGGGGGGAAGGAAAGACCTCCGCTGGCAGTAGGTTCCACAGTCTAGAAACTCTAGGGATAAAAGAACGAACGAAATGGGAAGTTCGGGGCCTGTCCAATTGAACTGTATAGGGATGCATACGCGCGGCACCACGAGTTTCTCTGTTGGAAGCTGCAAGAGGAGGGACTATACTGGATAATTCGTCGGAGCAAAAGCCGTAAAAAGTATCTATAGAAGAGCGATAGATCTCCCACAGCTCGACGATGGGCAAGAGAAGAAAGTCTTTGAGTAAGTAAAGGATCATTAATAAGACGAACAACCCTTCTTTGAATGGCATCAAGAATTGGGAACACATTGGGTCGAATTTGGGACACATACAAAGTGTATAAATTGGAAGGAGAAAAATACTTTTTGGCTCGGAAAAGAAATCCAAGCTTATTTGAAGCCGCGGTGGCTATAGAAACAATGTGTTTATGCCAGTTAAGGTTATTCTTAAATGTGACGCCCACAAGGTTAAATGTGTCCCCGCTCTGCAAAACCTGGCCATTCATCAGCAAAGGATGAGTGTTTGATGATATTTTTCGCGACAAGGAACATGACTGTGTTTTGGATGTATTAAATTGAACGAGATTTTTGGCTCCCCAATCCAATATCAAATTGAGATCCCGTGATGATCTATTCTAAACACTGAATTTACAGTGTCGAATGTTGTTAATTCAGTGTTTTATTAATACAAGGCAACAATGCGTCAAGGCTGTTAAAAAAAACATAAAAAATGTTATTTCTTCCTCTTAAATGTGTTTATCTATTTGTATAGGCCATTATTAACATAGTTTGCATAACTTAAACAAATTCAACAATAAGTTTACTTTTTGTAGTTCAAAAAATGCATGTTTGATTTAGCAAACCTTGAAAAGATCGTCGAGCTTTTCATATTATACTTTACATTCTTAATAGGCTGCGAGATATTTATTATAACAGCAGCATCCCAGACACAATATCCTTGGAATTGAGGCAGGTTATTGATTAGTTATTATCAGATTTACCTTTACACAAATTAATAAATGTACAAATAATATTATTGGTAATTATATTAGTATTAACAAGTACAACCGTATTTGTTAACGCACATTACCCATAAAACCGAATATACAGTGTGTCCAAGATAAGGATCCTAAGCATGGGAATCTCAGTACCTATTGGAGATACAACTTAGGTTAAATTGGGGAAAAGTTGTGTTTTTTAAAGCTTATTTACATGCCGTATAAAAATTTAAAAAATGTCATTGCCTGCTGAGATATTTGGTAAAAACCAAAATTTGACTTTATCGATTTAATTTTTTTCTGACTTTATTTGAAGAAATATAAAAACTAATAACACTTTTCATTGGCACTTTTTGCTACTATATGATGGTATTTTTAGATTTTATACCCGACGTTTCGTTTTCAAGAAACCATCATCAACTTTATTTTTTTATATGGCGCGAAAAAATGTACACTTGTATATGATCCCATTTTTTATTACAAATTTAACGAATGTATCATATGTAATATTTTAGTTTTTAGTTAAAAGAAAAATTGCATTTTTCTATTTTTTTAAAGTTATTTTTAAGTAGGCCTTGCAAACAAATGCTTGACGTTAATACCTGTTACCGTATCTGTAACATAATTCTAATATCATTATAAAATAGTATTTGTCGTTATTACCCTGTCTGTCGGGTTGTTGTTTTTAGAGCAATTGTTCTTATTGTTACTGTTGTCTCTATTATTGTTTATTGGTGAATAGCTAATATCTTATTGTATTATTACGGTCGAATATGCAGGATGGCCATTATAGCCATGAAGATAACTTTGACATGCTAACATGCTACATTTTGTGCTGCAAAAATAAATGAAGGTATCATTTCTGCAATTAATGAATTATGGTAAATACATGGACCTGGTATTTTAGTTCCTATAAAGAAAATATCGAAACATAAAGAACGTTTTGGGTTTAATGTGTGGTGTGGCAGCACAAAACATAGCAAGTTAGCATGTCAAAGTTATCTTTATGGCTATAATGGCCATCCTGCATATTTCACCGTAATAATACAATAAGATATAAGCTATTCACCAATAAACAATAATAAAGACAACAGTAACAATAAGAACAATTGCTCTAAAAACAACAACTCGACAAACAGGGTAATAATGACAAATACTATTTTATAATGATATTAAATTATGTTACAGATACGGTAACAGGTATTAACGACCAAGCATTTGTTTGCAAGGCCTACTTATAAATAACTTAAAAAAAATGCAATTTTTCTTTAACTAAAAATTAAATTGTGAAATGGGATCAGATACAGGGTGTACTTTTTTCGAGCCAAAAAAATTAAATGTTTTTTTTTGTTGCATAAGTAAAACATACCTTTATCAATTCAGCAATAATAAATAAAATGTCTTGTTCTTTTTAAAATTAAATTATTTTAAATAATTTATTTATTACTGGAGAATTCATTATGGAATGTATTAGGTATCCACCGATTTAACAAATAGTTTTCCTAAAATAACATCTGTGAGCTCATTTTATTATTGTATTTAAAATATTCTAATATGTTGTTGTTGTGAAATCGATAGAAAAGACAATATTTAAAAAATCAAAATTTACATGGGATTTCCTTTGGTCAGTTTGGCGATACACCACCATACCGACTGACTGATATTTTATCAAATTAATAGAAAAAGAGGCGATAGAGACATTCCTTTCTTATTATTAAAAAAGTTTTAGGTAACCTGTAAATATTCTGCTTTTGGGTACTCCAAGAGTGCAAAAGTTGTGAAAATTTTATTTTAAACAATTTTAAAAATGTTAACTTTTTTGTGCACACGAGAGGGCGCTAGACACATACACTACAGACTTATTAAAATAAATTTAAAATAATGCTTCCTCTTTTACAACCTGAATCTTCCTTATTATCAATGTTTAGATACATGTATGTCTGGTTAAATCATATTATTTTGGGTAATTATTTACAAACCGGACGCATCGCCGATTTTGATAAAATTTGCTATACGATGATTTTAGTTGATAACCAAAACTAACCTAAATTCACTATTTCCCTTCTTCTGGCACTCAATTCTAAGATTTCTGCTAAATTGGTACTTATTATGTTTCTACCTCTAAAAACCCCATTTTTCGATTTATTTTACCCATTTATCCATAAAATTGCGAAGCTATTTTTTAAAAAAACGGGTAAAATTGGGTTTTAGAGGTGGAATCAAATATTGAGTACCAATTTAGCTTTCAATCAAAAATTAAGTGCAAAGAGAAGGGGGAAATAGTGAATTCAGGTTAGTTTTGGTTATCAAGTCTGATGATGATTATCTAGAGAACTAAACGAGTCCGACTAAAAATTTTTTCAGATTCGTAGTTAGCGCCCCAAAAGAAACCCCTTATACCAAATTTCATTAAAATCGGCGATGCGTCCGGTTTGTAAATAATTACCTTATTTTGTCATAAGAAATCTATAGATCTTTGTTTATTAATAATTAGCAGGCACCTTATATTTTTCGTGTAAGAAATTTTTGACAGATATTAATTTTTAAGACGTGCCGTATTTCAGGGCCTAGGCACTCTAAATAAGGCGACTGATTCCCTATTTTAGTTGTACCTGCGCCCGACAGATGGCGCCACACTTCAGACAGAATCGTTAAAGGGTAAAGTCGTTAATAACTTGGAGGCAACATCCCATTTACGCCGTATTTTAACCCCTATATATTTGTCACTTGTCATTTTTGACAGGCATTAGGTTTGGCAGGTTCTATCAAAAAACATTAATATTGTTAATTATGTTTACATTAAATGAATTAATTAACAGCAAAGTACCACGCTTACCAAAACCTAATTTTCCATGGCGCCAGTAAAGTTGTTTACCACAGAAACACGATTTTATTGTTTTTATTAAACGCTACATATATAATTTTATTTAAAGCATATGATTTAAATTTAGTTTAGTGTGATTCATCGTTGTTAATTAAAAAACAGTATTTTAAAAACGCGCAAGGAATGGGTATTGTAGTAACATTTAATTACAAGTTCAAGTTCATCTATCATTAAATATTTTTTTTATATTTAGACAATGTAAATACCAGATACTTTTAAAAATGGTGTTTTTATTAATACAAAATTATAAATTTGTATTGTTCCCATATCTGGGGCATGGCGTCCCCCACAACCCTAAGCATTCTTGATTCTATTCAAAGAAGAGCTATTCGTCTAATTAATGATCCTTCACTTACAGAAAGGCTTCCCTCTCTTGCCCATCGTCGGGCTGTGGGGGATTTATCGCTTTTTATAGGTACTTCCATGGCTTCTGCTCTGAAGAATTGTCCAGTATAGTTCCTCCACTCACGGTTCCCCACAGAGAAACTCGTGGTTCCGCGCGTATGCATCCCTATACGGTCCAACTGGACAGGCCCCGAACTTCTCACTTTGTGCGTTCTTTTATCCCTAGAGTTTCTAGATTGTGGAACCTGCTGCCGGCGGAGGTCTTTCCTTTCCCCCAAATCTTCAAGTATTAAAGTCCCGTGTCAACAAACTCCCTCTTACCTCGCTTAAGACACCCACGGTACGTTAGTATTCAGGCTTTAAGCCTTCGTGGTTTGTCCAAAGATAAAAAAAAATTGTAAAAATATATTAGAACTGGACATTTACACTGTTTTCTTGAATGTATTAAGTTTCAATATTACTTATTCTATTTTTCTGAACAACAGGCAAAAATAGCCAAACATTCTAACTTTTACATAAGCAGATGCAAAAAAGTTAAGAGTTTAATTACGCATTCATGATTTCCTAAAAATAATCGTAATATTTTATCTGAAATACGTTTAAAGTCCTTAAAAGGTGCAGAAAAAAAGTTACCATAGATTCCTGATTCTAAAATATGACGATCCAACCCTATTTACCTTCGTCCAAAAGTGAATGATTTTGAAGATACAGGGTGGTAAAATTTATTCTGGTTTTAGTTTTTTATAAATAATTTTGGTAATAATAGGTGTACTGTCATAATATTTGGCTGGAAGGGGTTTTTGAAAGTGAGAAATAAAAATCGGCTATAAATTTAATTGTTAACTCTAGGGGCGCCACCTGCGGTATCTTAAAAAAATTAAAAACGAAATAACTTTTTGAACCACTCTGTATGTCACTTTTAAAGGAAATTTTTTATTCTTTAACATATTTTACATAATAAAGGTATACTTGGTTAAAGTTGAATAGGCAACCGTTTTTGCTATACAGAGTGTTTTAAAATTAGATGCTAATTTTTGACAATGTAAATCCTTAGTGGTGTTAAGAACATTTTAAATAAACCTATGCCCTAAAAGACCTATTTTTTGAGACGCAGGGTGGCAAAGTTTTTAAAAAAAATAAGCTTTGTTACCACTCTGTTTCTCAAAAGTTAAGCCATTTAGGATATAGGTTTATTTAAACTTTCTTCTTAAAATTACGTAAAGATTTATTCTTTAAAAGATTAGCATCTAATTTTTAAATACCCTGTATAACTTGAACCTTGCCGTACTAAAAGTGATTTTTTAAAAATCCAGATATCTCATAAACGGCTGCCTAAATCAACATTTACCAAGTATACACTTTTTATGTAAAATATTTTGAAAAAAATATTAAAAAAAAGTTACACACACTGACCCAAAAAGGATATTACGTTTTTAACTTGTGCAAGACACCGCAGGTGGCGCCCTCTTAAGTTACTAATAACATTGATAACAATTCTTATTTCTTACCTTCTAAAACCCTTTTAGCTAAATATTGTGATAATATACTTATTAATATCAAAATTGTTTGTATATAATTAAAACCAGAATAAATTTTGGACACCCTGTATCTCCGAAACCATTTACTTTTTGACCAAGGTAAGTTGGGTTACATGGTCATATTTTAGCCTCAGGTAGTTTTTTTTCCGCGCCTTTCAGAGACACCCTGTATATTCCGTTTGGCTGTCAGTAAGCTTGTTTAAATAATTCAATATTTACCCAGATTTTAAATCCTACACAGAAGCCAAATACAGAAAAATCCGTAAAAGCCATATCTTGTTTTTAGTTTGGTTTAGGCTCTGGTAAAACAATTTTATTGGTTTTTAAAATTAGCTTCTTCTAAATATTTTTACCCCTTACACATTTACTTATATGTTTATTCAGTCATGAGCTAAATAAAGGCCTTAACCAGTGTTGCCAAGCTACGTACGCCTTTAAAGTTTATCATATTTTTGGTATTATACACCTAATAGAAAAGGCTTAAAATCAATTAATAATAAATATTACCAAAAAGTAAGTCCTTTAAATATGGGTTATAATTAAAGTAAATTTAAAAAATACCATTATTATTCCAGTCCATTGAATGGTTTAAATATTGCAGAGTTAAAGTGGGTGATTGGGGTTTTTCTAATTGTCATTCCTTTTAAATTTCAGGTACTTAATCGTCAGCTGTAATAGCAGTTATAGAAAATAATAGCTTTGTTCGCGGGTCTAGTAATGAACCGATTCTGACCCAGAACCGAACTGGTTTAGAATTGTTTTAAAGCGCATGTCTAGTTAGTTCGGAATTTTTATTTACCGCGAACGATTTTCTATACAGCTGAGGATGTATTCTAACCTAGCCTTTTGGTTAGGATTTTTTATGATTAAAGTGGATACTACATAAAAAAAAAAATTCAAACAAAAAGGTAAATTGTTATACTGTCGAAAGCCACTCGAGGTCTCTCGGCGGAAGACGAGGGATTCCCTGCCTCCTCTCGTTTTTTAACACGCTTTTATTAACTTGGGTTGTAACTATCAATCTATCAATCTGGCTGGCTATGTAACGGAATCTTTGAGCCTAATTTTAACCAACTTCCAGCTATTTGATTTCTTTGAAACTTTTTAACATAAGTATGTGTATTTAACTAAAGATAAAATTCAAACAACAAGAAATGGTAGAATCTTGTAATATTGTCTATATTTTTTATTTAAATCTTTATTTATTTTATTACATACATACATTCATACGAAATACAATAAAAATCCTTTGTTTATATATGCTCAGAATCACAAAAATATTTAAAAAAAATTCAACAGGTATATTAACCCGCATAAAAAGTGACAGAAACAAATAAACTGTAATACAACGGTTTATTTCTGTACCACAAAAACAGAAAGCAGCTGACCATGTCGACAATGCGCATAAAATTCCCAACTGAACTTTTAGTTCCAACAAAAATCCCAGGAGTGCCAATCAGGTTACGAACCGGTAACGAACTGATTCCATTGTAACCCGCGAACACAGAACTGTTACTAAAAATTCAGGATTTTACTAACCGCGAACGCTGTTTTTCACTGCGCATGCGAATAGTCCCAGAACCGGTTCAGAATCGAACCCGCGAACAAAGCTAATAAAATGGAAGGCAGTGGAGCATCCTACTACTCCTCAAAGATGCGTAGCATTCTCGTTGACCTTGATTAGGATGATGGCTAAATGTTTATTTAGTTCTTTTTGCTTATCAAAAAGAGCCAGTGCAATAGAACACTAGAGAATAAAGGAAATTTAAAATAAATGTTGATAGATCTTGTTAAAAGTCAGAGTTTTTCTTTTCACTGAAAAAATTATGATATTGGAAGAACAAAATAGCTTTTCATAATATATAAAAAGTATAAGTTTCTTAAAATAGTTATTAAATAACTTTATTCTAAAGAAAAGCGACATAATAATTTGTTTTAATTTATAACTTCAAAAACAAATTACCTATAAAGAAATAAATGTATTATTTTAATAAAAACTTTTTCCAGAATTATAAGAACGACAAGGACAAGATATTTTTAGAATTTCATTCCAGACCTATCTAATCTAATTTTGGTTGGTTTACCACAGAGCCTCGCACAACTCTTGAATTTATGGCTTGTTTAGGTTCCTAATTTAGATAAAGTTTTATCGTTAAAAATAAGTGGTACATACATAAGTCCGTTATAAATAATTGTGAGGTATTTAACTGATAATTTATGTTTTAAAAATGTATATTTTATACATGGTGTCCCACCGGGAACTGCTGCAATTGATTTGTAAAATTTACAAAAATTTGGTGACATTATAAAATCAGTGGGAGACATACAACTAAAATATTTTAACTTCTTTATTTTAAATAAAACACCCTTAATATTATTTTTTTATATATGCTGCGTAAAATGTTAAACACAATTTATGTATAATGTTCTACACTTAAGCCCAACCGCTTTTGACTTATTTTAAATTATATGTCAAAAATGACTTTTACAAACCATTACATACCCATCAACTTTTTTAAACAAAAGCCTTTAATATAAGTTGGCGTTGGGTTTCTTGTAGAGAAAGAACTACTTTGGTAGACTAAATTGATATTTTTACAATTAATATATACAAAGTGGTCAAAAATAATCGTAAAAAATTATAAAGACTGCCGGTTTTAAAATTATTTGCTATTTGCCAAAGTACGAAGTGGTATGGGAAGTCACCCGAACTTAAAACTGTGATTCGCCGAACTACAAAGTTTCGTTATTCAAAGCGATTTGATTGGGGGTGCGAATATCGTTTGAATCGAATCGAATTGAATATTAATATTCAATTTGAAAATTAAATCGAATAATTTGAATTTTCGAATTTTTCAAAATTTGACAAATAATTGAGAAAATTTTAAATAATTTAAAAAATTTTGAATAATTCGAAACATTTCAAACAATTTAAAAAATTTCGAATAGTTCAAAGATTTTTGAATAATTCACGAATAATGCAAATTTTTCACTAATAAATCAAAATATGAATGGATTCTCTATTTTACCCCATTGAGATTATGCAATCAAATTTGTTCTATCTCTTTTAGTTTTCGCTATACCTTGCAAAGTCAAGAAAAAAAAGCGCCACCCTGTAGCTATAGCTGCTTCAATAATGACGATGTTCTTAACTTTCCGAAATAAGAGTCACTAAACACAGTAAACCCTATCGCTTTTATTAACTATGTTTAGAAGTCCAGTAGGTATATTTATTCTAGTTAGTTTATAATAACTGGCATTTACGTATTTATTTAGCAGTAACAATTATATAATTTTGAGGTTTAATAAAAGGCCATTTATTTTAATAAGCCTCATAACATAAACCAGTCAATGTATTTTCTTTTCTGGCAATACACAAATGAATAAGTTTTTTCTCCGGGCTTCTTAAATTTCTTATGACACGGGTATTTTTCCAGATAGCTGGAGAGCTGCACGTGTCCAGCCTATTCCCAAGAAAGGATCTAAATCTCTTCCATCCAACTATAGACCCATTTCACTCCTCTCAATGCTTTGTAATGTAATGGAGAAATCCATTAACTCGCAAATTCTTAGGTATTTAGAAAAACATAAAATTTTACATGACAGGCAATACGGATTTCGTCACAAGAGATCTACAGCAGATCTTCTTTCCTTCGTTTCAAACAACTGGAACAAGTCTCTTCAGTTTCTAGGTGAGTCCCAGATCGTTGCTCTTGAGCATTCGACCAAGGCTGGCATGACGCACTTCTTAATAAACTTCCCTCGTATGGTCTTCCAACTAAACTCTCCTCTTGGCTCTCCAGTTATCTTTCTTATCGACGTATATCAGTCATTGTTGATGGCCACTCTTCAAGCTTTCACGAAATTAATGCTGTGCCTCATGGTTTAGCACCAACTTTGTTTCTTCTTCAAATCAACGACGAATTTCCTCCACAACCAATCCCATTCATACTTATGCTGACGATGGTACCCTTCACTCAACTTTTCAGGTTCCCAAGCCAATCTCTCAACCCGACTTGGAAGGCAAACGCAGGGCGATGCAGATATCTCTTTCACAGGATCTCAATTTGATATTGGATTGGGGCGCCAAAAATCTCGTTCAATTTATAGCATCCAAAACACAATCATGTTCCTTGTCTCGAAAAAAATCGTCAAACACTCACCCTTTGCTTATGAGTGGCCAGGTTTTGCAGAGCGGGGACTCATTTAACCTTGTGGGCGGCACATTTGAAAATAACCTTAACTGGCATAAACACATTGTATCTATAGCCACCGCGGCGTCAAAAAGCTTGGATTTCTTTTCCGAGCCAAAAGTATTTTTCCCCTTCCAATTTATACACTTTGTATGTGTCCCAAATTCGACCCTCTCTGGAATATTGTTCTCATGTCTGGGGAATGGCATCCCCTACAACCCTCAGCATTCTTGATGCCATTCAAAGAAGGGCTGTTCGTCTTATTAATGATCCTTTACTTACTCAAAGACTTCCTTCTCTTGCCCATCGTCGAGCTGTGGGAGATCTATCGCTCTTCTATAGATACTTTTACGGCTTCTGCTCCGACGAATTATCCAGTATAGTCCCTCCTCTTGCAGCTCCCAACAGAGAAACTTGTGGTGCCGCACGTATGCATCCCTATACGGTCCAATTGGACAGGCCCCGAACTTCCCATTTCGTTCGTTCTTTTATCCCTAGGGTTTCTAGACTGTGGAACCTACTGCCAGCGGAGGACTTTCCTTCCCCCCAAATCTTCAAGTTTTTAAGTCCCGTGTTAACAAACTTCCTTTTACCCTGCTTAAGACACCCACGGTACGTTAGTATTTAGGCTTTCAGCCTTCGTGGATTGTCCAAAGATTAAAAAAAAACAAATAACTTATAATTTAAAATAAACCAGGTCTATTTAAAATCAACTATGAATTGAAACGCGAGAGTTATTTCCCTATTTTAATAATAAACAGAAATTTAAACTTAACTACACATCCTACGTGTTTGCTGGCATGTTTGTCTTTATAATCTTTAATTTATTATCTCAATAACATAACTTTGTTTACTCTTAAAATACAAGTGAGACAAAAATAAAAAATAAACGTCATAATTGTTGCTACAACACCCACTTGTTTTTACATTGTAGACTCATACTTAATCTGTCAATTTTATTATTGTTTTAAAATTGATATAATGTTCATTATGTTATTTTAAATTAAAGACAAACTTTTGAATTGCGACAAGGGATTCTCGCGTCTCGTTTCTCTCTCGTCTCGCCGCAAGCCGAATTTTTCTATTTTAAAGAATCGTGACAAGATAGACTAATGTTTTTTTGCCGAAAATTTCTCGTTTTGCTAGAGGTGAGGTCTTTTACTTTACTTTCCTTTGATAGGAAAGGCAGAAAAATATACAGCGGTTTTAAAATAAGAGTTTAAATTAAATTTAAATAGTATGTTTTTAAGTATTGAACATTAGATTATCAGAAATTTATGTCCTAAATGTATAGTCCTACTTTTTTTTACGAATGAAAGTTTAACATGGATAACAAAGACACTTTGTGCATGTGTTGCATACTTTACTTTTTCCACGGTCCGAGGAAAACCTCGAAATGACGGGAATTGTATGTTTTATGCCAAAAATTTTTAAAGGCAAAAAATCAACGTCCTCAAGTAAAAAAGAAACTATTGCAAGCCTAAAGTGTATTTGTCAATGCTTATTTTTTTATCCCAGAAAATAAAGAGGCATCACCTCAAACAATTATTGATACAGTACCATAGAGTGTGTCCCAAGGTGGATGTTACAAGAGGACCAAAAATTTTTGTATTTTTAATTTGTATTTTGGGAAAATTGGTCATATACTCCAAAACTAACAAATACAAAATTTTACTTCAATTGGTAATATACAGAGCAAGCAGACCCGTTCCTAAGGTGACTTTGCGCCCTGGTGCATATTGGTGGCCCCTATAGGTCTTTTGGCAAATTAAGAATATAAGTGTTTTTCAAAACTAAAACGTTATCTTCTTTATTTCAACATGACTTTTTTCGTTTGAATCAAAGATTTTTAAGAGCAAAACAATCCAAATTAAACCTAATTTTAAACAACCCCTTATTTCCAAAAATTTCCGACCTCGCAGCATGGCGCCCTTGTTGCCTGGCACCACCTGGTAGGCACGGCCCTTAGGGCGAGTTATAACTAAATATACATAATAGTTTAAAAAAACTAAAAAACACGCTTTTATATGCAACCGAACTAAAAATTGGAAAATAATCTTTCATTACAAAGAGTTTGTATTACAGTAATAAAAGGTCAAACAATGAATCATAATTATATACCTCAAAATAGAATTATAATAAAATTTAAGATAATAACAGAATAATTCACTTCAAGAGTAAAAGCGTGGGGTGCATTTTTACTATTTTTCATAACTTTTTCCCTCATAGATATTTACAAATGAAATAATTATAACATTGAATGGTGTGTGAATGGGAAGGAGTAGGGGTCAAGGGTACAATAGGCCTTCAGGCTGCAGTGCACCACCTAGGGGGACGGTCGTCGGACCTTGGTGGGATGACCCCGAAATGGCGAAAAAAAAATTATAACATTTAATATATTAAGCACCCCACGCTTTTATTCTGAAGAGAATTATTCTGTTATTATTTTAAATTTTATTATAATTCTATTTTGAGGTATATAATTATGATTCATTGTTTGACCTTTTATTACTGTAATACAAATTCTTTGTAATGAAAAATTATTTTCTATTTTTATTTTGGTTGCATATAAAAGCGTGTTTTTTAGTTTTTTTAACTATTTTTTATTTTTCATTTTATAGTTCGATATATCAATTAGTTTTCTGCGGACATGTGATATTGAAATGTTTCACGAACTATTTCGTAATCTAATCATTTCATTTAAAGCTTCACTGTTGCATGGGGTTTCAGAACGCAACTTCTCCGAACAAGTTTCTGTCAGCCTTATGCTGACAGTAGGTCCGAAACTGCACGCATGCGCAGATCGCGCACTAGCTCTTTCTCTGTTACTCTCCTACAGAAAATCTATAAAGGAATTTATTTATCCTGGCGATCTTAATCAGGATAACGGGATACTGTTTGCAGATTACTTGCATTGTCATGGGTCCTTGATACGTGTGCAAAGTTTCAAAGAAATCGAATCGCTGGAAGTTGGTGAAAATTAAGCTTAAAGTTTCCGTTACATACATACCTACAACCCAAGCTAATAAAAGCGTGTTAATATAAAAATGACCATGAGTAACGTAATTTTATATTTAAAAATAAAACAAAATTGTATAAGTAAATGTTTTAGGGAAGTAAATTGTATGTAAAGATTTAAAATTAAAGCCTTAAAGAAATTTTTATAATACCAATCGGAGCTTTTTATTTTTTTTTTTTATTTTTGGACCATGCGACCAGTGTTCATTAAATTCCAATTTTAAATTAAAAAATTTGGTAATTTTCTAGAAACCTGTGGCAACTCCGATTTTAACGAAATTTGGTATACGGGGGTTTTTGAGGCGTTGATTACGAATCTAAAGAATTTTTTGGCGGAAAAGATTCGTTCTTAAGATATTCATCATCAGACTTGAAGTTTAAACTAATCCTATTTTTACAATATTCCCCTTTCTGTTTGCACACAATTCTTGATTTAAAGCTAATGTGGCACACAATATTAGATTTTTACCGTTTAACACCCCATTTTTTACGTATTTTACATTATTTTTGCATTAAATTGCATAGCTATACTTTGAATCATTTCAATCCCAGTGTGCCATGAAACCCTATGTGTATGTATAGTTGCCGCATTATCAAAGAACAGCCACGCAATTTAATTCAAAAATAATGTAAAAACGTAGAAAAACGGGGTTTTAAAAGGTGAAAATCAAATACTGTGTGACACTTTAGCTTTAAATCAAGAATTGTGTGCAAAAGAAGGGGAATATAGTGAAAATAAGCTTAGTTCAAATTTGAACTTTGATGATAAATATCACGAGAACGAAAGGTTTCCGCCAAAAAAATATTTCAGATTCGTGATCAACACCCCAAAAACCCCGTATCCCAAATTTCGTTAAAATCGGAGTTGCCGCAGGTTTCTAGAAAATTGCCAAAAATTTTGGCCCATACAATATCACGTTGTACCTACTTACACACCTCTACCTATTAGTTTTTAACATTTGCTTATATGGTACATTATTCCTGAAGGGGCGGCCTGGCCACGTCTAGGGAGGGGCCCGTTCCCTAGCCCCCTCCCCGTAGTTACGCAGTTGTATGTACTGTGTGTTTTACATTATATTTTAAGGACATAAAGAAATTTTTGTCCTAAACAGAGTTTTTAGATTTTAAAGATAACTCCTAATTTGTTAAATTAATTTATAAAGCCGTTTTTGGCACCAAATGAAGTATAATATTTTAAAGTAATAAAGGTACCTAAGTATATTACTGTATCTACCAAAATTTAATAATTAAATTAGTTCTGCGTGGATCTGCCCAGCCAAGTATGCATATTTATTCGGGCAGCCTCGAAATTGTGGGAACAAACTTCGTGTTACCCCGCAGGACAAATCCATTTCGAAGGTCAGCAGAGGTCGTTGAAAATTTAATAATAAGGCCTCCCACAAACATACCTAAATCAATTTAGTCGGTAATATTAGTTTGTAGCTAAACATACAGCATATATTATAATGGTAATTTTCTTAATTTGTAATGGGGTATTTATTTAAATTACTAATAAAATTATATTTCTAGGCTTTAAAAAAAATATTTACCGAGAAATAATAAAAAATTTATAGGTTCAAAACAAAAATGTTGAATTTTAGACCTGCAGGGGTATCACGATACCCGATTCGATTAAATCGAGCAAGTCGATGTGCATCTCCATAAATTCAGCCACGACATTTGATCGAGTTTACCTTCGGTACTAAACAAAAAGACAAAAGTTGCCGAAGCTACACTCGATTAAATGTCGTGGCTGAATTTATGAAGATGCACATCGACTTGTTCGATTTAATCGAATCGAGTGTCGACACCCCTCTGCTGATCTTTAACCTATACATACACTTTTTCCGTAACTCTGGTATTAGGTTACTTACTAATAAATACTAAAACACGTCAATTTTTATTTTTAGGGGCACACATTTTTGTGTCAAAATTTACTTGTTCCCTTCTTTCACGAGCTCTCAAGTCAAAAAGTTGGAAATGGGTTGATGGGAAATGACGAAACAATTGGGGGTGGCTCCTTTTGAGTGAAATGCAGTGTAAACAGTGTGGGCCAAATTAAACTTGCACACTTTTTAACTGATGATAACTTTTATCTATCTTTTTTAACACGCTTTTATTAGCTTGGGTTGTATCTATCTATCTATCTATCTATCTATCTATCTATGTAACGGAATCTTTGAGCCTAATTTTACCAACTCCCAGCGATTCAATTTCTTTGAAACTTTGCACACGTATCAAGGACCGATGACAATGCAATAATTTATAAACAGTATCCCGTTATCCTGATTAGGACCGCCAGGATAAATAAATTCCTTTACAGATCCTCTGTGAAAGAGTGAGCGAGCTAGAGCTAGGCGAGTGATCTGCGCATGCGTGCAGTTTCAGTCTTACATGCATACATACATAAATAGTTCGTAAAACATTTCAATATCACATGACCGCAGAAAACTAATTGATATATCGAACTAAAAAATGAAAAATAAATAATAGTTTAAAAAACTAAAAAAACACGCTTTTATATGCAACCGAACTAAAAATTAGAAAATAATTTTTCATTACAAAGAGTTTGTCACTTCAGAATAAAAGCGTGGGGTGCTTAATATATTAAATGTTATAATTATTCTATTTGCAAATATCTTTGAGGGAAAAGTTATGAAAAAATGGTAAAATGCACCCTACGCTTTTTACTCTGAAGTGACAAACTCTTTGTAATGAAAAATTATTTTCTAATTTTAGTTCGGTTGCATATAAAAGCGTGTTTTTTTAGTTTTTTTAAACTATTATTTATTTATTTATTAAGGAGCTAATAGGTAGATATGTTTTCTCTGGACTTGCCAATTTTGGTCAAATAGATTTAGACAGGACCGGACATACGGGACTTTTTCCAAAATACTGTATTTAACCTGGTTGCAAAAGAGATCTGATTTGGGTATAATTGATCTTTTACTTGTAAATAAACTATGAGAAATGATTCACTAAAAGCATATCTTTCAATAATTTGAGGATTCAGGAATTATTATTGATTATTGAATGATACTACAAGAATTGCGGACTTCCATTGTCTTATTTTAACTATTCACACATCGTTTCGGACAGTCCTATCTCTGTCCGTTGTGTAAATAGTTAAAATAAAGACAAGGAAAGCTTGAAGTTCTTGTGGTATCATTTATAAAAATTATTGTCTAGACTAGACGTCAATAATGAAAAGGCCACGGCTTCCTCAGTTCTGTCTTACTTGCAATTATTGCCCTTGTTGTTGCTCGCACACTATTTAAACGACGCGTTTAGACAGAAATAGTTGATTGCCGTCCTTATTTTTGTAATGATAGTGGCTTTTTTACTATTAAATAGATCTTTACTACATTAAAATATTTATGATTATTTTTGACAAACAATGCACTCCCATAAAGCATGCATTTCTCTTGGTTATAACAGGAGACTTTTTTAATGTGCTTCCATCTTTTCTGAATTGGATGCTAACACAACTTACTAGTAAAGTAATTAACATTAAACGTATTAGCCTAATTGTAGATAAATTCGTTTTTTTACAACCAAATTAAATGCTTCATTTTTGAAAATGCCCCGTATCCTTTAAATCTAATTGACCAAAATTGGCAAACCTAGTGAAAATTTGTGTTCCCATTGGCTCTTTTAAAAAAAAGATAGGTGAAACAGATAAAAAGTTATCATTAGTTAAAAAGTGTGCTAGTTTAATTTGGTCCACACTGTGTATGTTTTTTCTTAAAACTGTGCAATATATTAGGCTAATATTTTTTATATTAGTAAATTTAAACCTATACTTCTGAGCAAATAATTTGTGTTGTCACAATGGCACTTTATGTAAAAAAATTAGATATTTGTTGGTAAATTCTCAATTTTAATAGTAAATATATTTTTATGTTAAAAATGTAAAATTTATTTGCAAATAGTTTTTTATTAATAACATATAATTAATGTTAATTTTAAATTATCAATAATTATGAAAACTTATTAAATGTCACGTTCTTATTAGCGAAATGCAATCGTGTTTATAACATATTAAACTTATGCACTTATGCACTTACGAATAAATAAATCAACAATTTATTTTATATGCGTTGGCATGGCACTGACCCATTAAATAAATTTGATTGTTTATTCAGAAGGGAATTATCGCATATACTGTGTATACTCTAAGCGACCACATTAAAAAGTTTTTTTTTACTACTGATGATCACATTTCTATAAAACATTTTATCAGCTCAAAAAAATAACATTTAGATCCGAGAAAAAGCAATAACGAGAAACGACATTAATGTCGGCTCCTTTGAATTTTTGGGGTCTGATTTTCATAACGTCGAGTTTGACACTGTTGACGTAAACACAACTTATTTTCGAGAAAAATAACTACAAGTTGTGAACAAACAGTCTCTATACTGGGAAATCTATTGAAATTGTTTGGCAAAGTTGTTTAGTTCGAGGCTTAATGTACTTGATTTTTTTATTTCTACATATTAACTATTTATAATTTCTTTTTTCTATTTGCTACGAAATATTGTGCTTCTTGGTGTAGGAGTCAAGGTGAATGCATCATAGATAACGCCAAATGTATTTTTCTTAAAGCAAGTGCAATAGGATAGGCTAAAAGGAAGACCACCTGCATAAACTCATGAAAATATTGAGACTAAAGTTAAAACTTATAGCTAAAACCAAATTTAATTTTTTCTGTATAAACCAAGCTATTTTTAGTCACCTACTCCTTTATGCAAGTCAATAACAACAAAAGTTTCTTGATTTTTTGACATAATGTGTTATTATGGTCCTGGGGGAGAAAAAAGATTTATTTCTTCTCCTGTTTTAGATGGTCAACTGCGGTAAACACAATGATATTCTGACATGATAATTTTTTTTTTTTTTTTTTTTTTTTTAATCTTTTTGACATCCCATGAAGGTCTATGCCTAAATACCAGAGTACCGTGGGTGCCGGGTTATTATATGTTGAACCCATATTTCCCCCTGTTCCGTCAACGTTGTCCAAGCACTGAAACATGCAGTTGCATTTCACAGCACCTTTTAGACAACGCGGTAGTGCCACCACGGTCGTTATTTTTAAATAACTACTACCTAAATATAATAGTGAAAATATATTATATTCAGGATAGGTATACATATCCTAAAATTTCTTCACAACTACACTATCAAACTAATTTTCAAAATCAGCACACTACACAACAACGAATTTTAACTCGATCAACACATCCAAAGCACATCAGCTCGCTAACTAAAGTGAAAAGGGGAAACAGCTGATACTGATATGTCAAAAAATGCAGACCTTGGTCATATATTATCGTTCCATGTTTCATTAAAATATACCAAACGACTTAAACGTTAAAAGAAGGACGACTGTATAATTTGCAAGGATAAAAGTGTCTGGCAATAAAAACATATGTTTGGTAAACCTTAAAATGTTTTTAAAACTTTGGATTATTACCTGTACAGGTAGGATGGGAACTAATAAACGCAACCACTTCCGCCAGCCAAATAGCCCAGGGTCTATCCAGAAGAGGAAGGAGAACAACATATCAAAAAATAAGCTGACTTAAAACTATTTTTCGAAAACGTTGCTACCTCCTATACTATTAGTGTTTATATTATATTACTATTTGAAACTTCATGTATGAGTTAACAAATAAAAACAATGGAAGTCCAAAAAGTAATATTATTAAAAACCCAAATTGTCTACCATCTTCAAAGTTTATCGGGTTTTCATAAATATCTTGGCAACCAAAAAATATCTGAGTCAGTAACCCTGGTTACGTTAAAACGTTGCTACCTCCTATACTATTAATGTTTAATAATTGGTTATGGATACTATTTGAAACTCCATATATGAGTTAACAAATAAAAACAATGGAAGTCCAAAAAAGTAATATTATTAAACACTTAAATTGTCTATCATCTTCAAAGTTTATTGGGTTTTTATAAATATCTTGGCAACCAAAAAATATCTGAGTCAGTAACCCTGGTTACTTACGGGATATATTTTCAACATAAAATAGACAGACTTAAAAAATATTTGTTTTAACCCTCCATATAAACAATATTACTATTGTTGCGTTAAACCTAAATTACCACCAGCTTCAACGCCAACAAAGTTTAAAGCCTTCGTCGTCAACGCCAGCGATATTTAGTTAATAGCCTAATAGACGGATTTAAGGTTCAAAAAAGGTGAAAATATTTGTAACGACAATGACCCAATAATTCCTACAAGACCCAAAATTTACGCGTTGAAATCGGACAGCTATAAAAGAAAAAAAGTGTATTAATTATAACAAAACAAAATAATTTTATTTTCAATTAGTAAACATCTTTGTAAACATAATTAGAAATTACCACAAAACGTAAAATAATATTTTATATTTCTTTTTTCGATTTATTTTTTACCGGACACTGTTTTGCGAAAAGTCTCAATTGCCCCAATGTATTGAGTCTCTAAAGTGCAAAATAATCTCGTTTATGCAGATGTAGCCTCGACCCAAATTGTGTAGGTGCATTTTGTTTATTAACTCTTCCAGAATAAATAATGTTAAGGTCAAAATTTCTATAAAAGGCATACGCATACGTTACCTCACCATTAAATTTGTTACATGATACAATGGACAATATTTTGGCTGTCAAATTAAAACATTGGTTTCGGTGACAAAATTAAATTGAAATTTGTCTACATGTCTTTATTCTTCTACTTTAAAAGGACAAGTTACCCTTAACAAAGCAATGTTAAATACTGTGGTTATACTGTTATACATAAGACTTCGACATGTCAATATCGTCTCGTCAAAATTGGTTCATCGTCTAGTGTAATTAAAACGAATTTTATTCATACCATAAACTTACAGTTACATGTAAGCGTAAATATTTTTTCCACGACTGTTATAAAAATGCTGTTTTTTTAATCGTTAACATAATGATAAAGTACTTAATTCTAGTTCACTACCTAAAAGTGTTAAAAAAGCTTTTTTGACACTTTGAAGCTTTTCACACTTTAAGATAGTGTTTTGTTTCAATGCCTACTACAATAGACTTAAATATCAATGTATGCACTGTAACAGTAAACGCGACATCAACTAAACCAATTGGTCAAGTTACCTTTGATTTCGTTATTATTTCCTTTAGTTCATGTGTCACTAGTTTTAAAATTTGACAGTTTGCAAATAAATTTATTAGAAATTATTGAAAATTAATAGTAATAATGAATTTAGATGACTAAGAAACTGAAAATGAAATTTAAGCTGTTTTAGTATTATTTTTACAAAAAGTAAGTACATGACAATTTTCTAAAATTAAATAACAAATGCATAGTTATGAAGATGATTATTGACTCTTACAAAATAAGGAGGCTATGATTTTTTGTTGCAATATAATTGCTGTACTACAATCTTAAAATTAATAAGTTTAGATAAATAAAACATGCATAAAATGGTATTTTGAGAAATTTTTATACGATTGTGGAATATATATAGTATGTAACTCATGCATAAAGTGTCTTTTTATACTCATGGGATTGACTTCGCACTCGCTAATGGCTCATGCTGTCAACTTCCTTCAACTTGTAAAAAACATATCACTTTATGCACTTGTTATATAAATTACTATTTTATAATATTAATATTTAATTTTAACACATTTAGGAGGTTCTATCAACTACACCATATCCTAATATATGACGCTCTTAACTCTGCGTCCCCCAAAAACAATTTAATTATTTCTGAGAGTGGCCATTACAACCCATATGCCTAAAATTTATGGTCAACCAGAAGAAAAAGCTTCGGTTTTGATATAACTAACGCGGGTAAAAATGGCTCTTAACAGCCATTAAAAAGCTTAAGCGTTGTATGGTCAGCAGGAACGAAGAATCTGCCAAACGCAGGATCTCATAATTTCCAGCTAAATTCGGCATTTCACATTCCTTATCGTTTTGTTCGATATTAAAGCGATATGAGTTACTTTAATTACTGAAATCATTTAAATTATTACAACTTGTTACAAAGATAAGGATCAGAGAGAAATGGTATAGGGATCGCTGATAAAACTTACCTTATTTTTGTTTCTACAATCTAAAAATGAACTAATATACAGGGTGTTCCAATTAAAAAACATAAGTTTAATATGGATCTTTTTTGGAGCACCCTGTATAAAATTAAGTTTCTAATTGAAATAACTTAGGTTATTGATTTGACACTTGAAATAAACTTTAACACTTTTGGATGTTAACAAATGTAGGATTTATTAACAGTAAAGCCAAGAGGTAAAACATTATGTGGAGATTTTCGTATTAATGGTTAAACAAAAATTCCATAAAGATGACTAAACCACTCTCTTTACTAAATTAATGTTACCGTACGTCACTGATCGCGTTTGTAATATTGCAACAAAAAATATAAACAATTATTTTAACTTGAACAGAAATATTTTTTAGTAACTGATAATTCAATTGTTTAAATGGAATAATTATTTTCTTACTCATTAGTGCATTTTTCCCTCATTCTTTCTACCTCCCATTAAACCATTAAAAAATAATAATTCTCTTATCACTGGTAAAACACAATAAATTTTACATTATCTGTGGGTATGCACACAATGACAGTGTTGTTTGTGTAATCAGCGTAAACGACTAATCGCTAGCACATGTACAATTCGTATTGTTTATCTGAGTATAGCTATTTAAATAAAAGAACAAAAATAGAAGCAAAAATACAGTTATTGCATTTTTATCTTAGATGTTCGTAATGTATATAATTTTGAAAATTAATTTGATAGAAGCGATTTTAACTCTTTAAGTTAAAAAAAGCTTTTTATAAAAGGAAACTTTTATGAAATATTTTACTGTTTCCATACTATCAACACCTAAACATAAATTAGCTGAATAAAGTTCCAACGTTAAATCAAAGTACTTTAAAAGATTCTTTATAAAATTCAATTAACAATAACATTTTTTAAATGTCACTGTAATTGTGATACTGTGACACAATTTGCGCATCTGCTGCGCGCATATTCTTAGCGATTTAGGCCCCAACCCCCAAGTGAGAATTGCGCAACAAAAAAGGTGCAAGGCATTGGTTTTTATATACCTAACTGGCTGCTACAACCTTATATTTAGAAGTGATTTGTACAATATTACCCTTGTTTGCACTTTTTAGTTGTAGATAAATTTTATTGTGTTCGTAGCTTCATATTGAAATAAGAAAGCCTTTTTGTGAATATACATCTTTTTATTTTTTGTTTAAATCCATAACCATTTTTAATGGTTTAATGGGAGGTAGAAAAATGAGGAAAAAATGCACTAATGAGTAAGAAAATAATTATTCCATTTAAACAATTGAATTATCAGTTACTAAAAAATATTTCTGTTCAAGTTAAAATAATTGTTTATATTTTTTGTTGCAATATTACAAACGCGATCAGTGACGTACGGTAACATTAATTTACCAAAGAGAGTGGTTTAGTCATCTTTATGGAATTTTTGTTTCACCATTAATACGAAAATGTCCACATAATGTTTTATCTCTTGGCTTTACTGTTAATAAATCCTACATTTGTTAACATCCAAAAGTGTTAAAGTTTATTTCAAGTGTCAAATCAATAACCTAAGTTATTTCAATTAGAAACTTAATTTTATACAGGGTGCTCCAAAAAAGATCCATATTAAACTTATGTTTTTTAATTGGAACACCCTGTATATTAGTTCATTTTTAAATTGTAGAAACAAAAATAAGGTAAGTTTTATCAGCGATCCCTATACCATTTCTCTCTGATCCTTTTGTAACAAGTTGTAATAATTTAAATGATTTCAGTAATTAAAGTAACTCATATCGCTTTGATATCGAACAAAACGATAAGGAATGTGAAATGCCGAATTTAGCTGGAAATTATGAGATCCTGCGTTTGGCAGATTCTTCGTTCCTGCTGACCATACAACGCTTAAGCTTTTTAATGGCTGTTAAGAGCCATTTTTACCCGCGTTAGTTATATCAAAACCGAAGCTTTTTCTTCTGGTTGACCATAAATTTTAGGCATATGGGTTGTAATGGCCACTCTCAGAAATAATTAAATTGTTTTTGGGGGACGCAGAGTTAAGAGCGTCATATATTAGGATATGGTGTAGTTGATAGAACCTCTGAATGTGCTAAAATTAAAGATTGATATTATAAAATAGTAATTTATAACAAGTGCATAAAGTGATTGAAACAAAACACATTTTTTACGAATGGGAAGTCAATCCCATGAGTATAAAAAAGACACTTTATGCATGAGTTACATACTATATATATTCCACAATCGTATAAAAATTTCTCAAAATACCATTTTATGCATTTTTTATTTATCTAAACTTATTAATTTTAAGATTGTAGTACAGCAATTATATTGCAACAAAAAATCATAGCCTCCTTATTTTTTAGGAGTCAATTATCTTCTTCATAACTATGCATTTGTTATTTAATTTTAGAAAATTGTATGTACTTACTTTTTGTAAAAATAATACTAAAACAGCTTAAATTCATTTTCAGTTTCTTAGTCATCTAAATTCATTATTACTATTAATTTTCAATAATTTCTAATAAATTTATTTGCAAACTGTCAAATTTTAAAACTAGTGACACATGAACTAAAAGAAATAATAACGAAATCAAAGGTAACTTGACCAATTGGTTTAGTTGATGTCGCGTTTACTGTTACAGTGCATACATTGATATTTAAGTCTATTGTAGTAGGCATTGAAACAAAACACTAACTTAAAGTGTGAAAAAAGTTACTTTTTTAACACTTTTAGGAGTGAACTAGAATTAAGTACTTTATCATTATGTTAACGATTAAAAAAACAGCATTTTTATAACAGTCGTGGAAAAAAATTACGCTTACGTGGAATTGTAAGCTTATGGTATGAATAAAATTTGTTTTAATTACACTAGACGATGAACCAATTTTGACGAGATGATATTGACATGTCGAATCTTATGTATAACAGTATAACCATAGTATTTAACATTGCTTTGTTAAGGGTAACTTGTCCTTTTAAGTAGAAGAATAAACAAATGTAGACAAATCTCAATTTAATTTTGTCGCCGAAACCAATGTTTTAATTTGACAGCCAAAATATTGTCCATTGTATCATGTAACAAATTTAATGGTGAGGTAACGTATGCGTATGCCTTTTATAGAAATTTTGACCTTAACATTATTTATTCTGGAAGAGTTAATAAACAAAATGCACCTACACAATTTGGGTCGAGGCTACATCTGCATAAACGAGATTATTTTGCACTTTAGAGACTCAATACATTGGGGCAATTGAGACTTTTCGCAAAACAGTGTCCGGTAAAAAATAAATCGAAAAAGAAATATAAAATATTATTTTACGTTTTGTGGTAATTTCTAAATATGTTTACAAAGATGCTGACTAATTAAAAATAAAATTATTTCGTTTAGTAAAAATTAATATTTTTTTTTCCTTTATAGCTGTCCGATTTCATGCAGTAAATTTTGGGTCTTGTAGGAATTATTTGGCCATTGTTGTTGCAAATTTTTCATCTTTTTTAAACCTTAAATGCGTTTATTAGGCTATTACCTAAATATCGCTGGTGTTTACGACGACGGCTTTAAACTATGTTGGCGTTGGCTGGTGGTCCAGATAATTTATGTTTAACTTCGGCGTCAACATGAAAATACTAATATTGTTTATATGGAGAGTTAAAACAAATATTTTTTAAGTCTGTCTATTTTATGTTGAAGTAACCAGGGTAACTGACTCAGATATTTTTTTGGTTGCCAAGATATTTATGAAAACCCGATAAAATTTGAAGATGGAAGACAATTTGGGTTTTTAATAATATTACTTTTTTGGACTTCCATTGTTTTTATTTGTTAACTCATACATGGAGTTTCAAATAGTATCTACAACCAATTATTAAACATTAATAGTATATGAGGTAGCAACGTTTTAACGTAACCAGGGTTACTGACTCAGATATTTTTTGGTTGCCATGATATTTATGAAAACCCGATAAACTTTGAAGATGATAGACAATTTGGGTGTTTATTAATATTACTTTTTTGGACTTCCATTGTTTTTATTTGTTAACTCATATATGGAGTTTCAAATAGTATCTATAACCAATTATTAAACACTAATAGTATAGGAGGTAGCAACGTTTTCGAAAAATAGTTTTAAGTCAGCTTATTTTTGATATGTTGTTCTCCTTCCTCTTCTGGATAGACCCTTGGCTGTTTGGCTGGCGGTAGTGGTTACGTTTATTAGTTCCTATCCTACCTATACAGGTAATAATTCAAAGTTTTAAAAACATTTTAGAAACCTAATTTTCAACTTCTTGTCTTTAGACAGGTTTACCAAACCTATGTTTTTATTGCCCAACACTTTTATCCTTGCTAATTATACAGTCGTCCCCCTTTTAACGTTTAAGTCGTTTGGTATATTTTAACGAAACTTGAAACGATAATATATGACCAAAGTCTGCATTTTTTGACATATCAGTAACAGCTCTAAATTAAAGTGACAGCTCTAAATGCCAAGGTTACAGCTTGTCACCAACGCAACCGCTAGCCAGACAGCGGAGGATTTACCCGAAAGAGAAGGATATCAAAAAATTAGTTCATCTAAAATTCTTGTTTTTCCAACGTTGCTAACCCCCGGACAATAAAAACAATGAAAGTCCAAAAAAGTATTATTAGGAACTCAATAAACATTTTTTTAATTAGGAAGTTTCAGTAGGTGGCACTCAAAACAAGTTTTAAAAAATTTTAAATAAAATTTCACTTAATTTCAGTCTCTAAATACGAGAAGAAACATAACGAGAAGCGACAGCTAGGCCTCTCGCCAAAATCGTTTATCTATAAAGCATGCGCGAACCAAGTTGTGATTCCGTCAAATATATCAGCTGTTTCCCCTTTCCACTTTAGTTAGCGAGCTGATGTGCTTTGGATATGTTGATCGAGTTAAAATCCGTTGTTGTGTAGTGTGCTAATTTTGGAAATTAGTTTGAGAGTGTAGTTGTGAAGAAATTTTAGAAATTGTATACCTATCCTGAATATAATATATTTTCTAGACTATTATCATGTCAGAATATCATTGTGCTTACCGCAGTTGACCATCTAAAACAGGAGAAGGAATAAGTCTTTTTTCTTAACTTAAATAATAACACATTATGTCTGGAATGAAATCAAGAAACTTTTGTTGTTATTGATTTGCATAAAGGAGTAGGTGACTAAAAATAGCTTGGTTTATACAGAAAAAAAATTGGTTTTAGCTATTAGTTTTAACTTTAGTCTCAATATTTTCATGAGTTTATGCAGGTAGGTCGTAATTTAATTTTAATCGTGAAGTATGTTGTAAATTTTTAGACATTTGGCGTACTCTATGAAGCATTCACTTAGACTCCTACACCAAGAAGCACAATATTTCGTAGCAAAAGGAAAAAGAAATTATAAATAGTTAATATGTAGAAATAAAAAAAAATCAAGTACATTAAGCCTCGGACTAAACAACTTTGCCGAACAATTTCAATAGATTTCCCAGTATAGAGACTGTTTGTTCACAACTTGTAGTTATTTTTCTCGAAAATAAGTTGTGTTTACGTCAACAGTGTCAAACTTGAGGTTATGAAAATCAGACCCCGAAAATTCAAAGTAGCCGACATTATTGTCGCTTCTCGTTATTGCTTTTTCTCGGCTCTAAATGTTATTTTTTAAGCTGATAAAATGTTTTATAGAAATGTGATCATCAGTACTAAAAAAAAACTTTTTAATGTGGTCGCTTAGAGTATACACAGTATATGCGATAATTCCCTTCTGAATAAACAATCAAATTTATTTAATGGGTCAGTGCCATGCCAACGCATATAAAATAAATTGTTGATTTATTTATTCGTAAGTGCATAAGTGCATAAGTTTAATATGTTATAAACACGATTGCATTTCGCTAATAAGAACGTGACATTTAATAAGTTTTCATAATTATTGATAACTTAAAATTAACATTTATTATATGTTATTAATAAAAAACTATTTGCAAATAAATTTTACATTTTTAACATGAAAATGTATTTACTATTTAAATTGAGAATTTACCAACAAATATCTAATTTGTCTTTGTAATCTAAGTGCCATTGTGACAACGCAAATAATTTGCTCAGAAGTATAGGTATAAATTTACTAATATAAAAATATTAGCTTAATATATTGCATAGTTTTAAGAAAAAACATACACAGTGTGGGCCAAATTAAACTAGCAAACTTTTTAACTAATGATAACTTTTTATCTTTAAAAAAAACCAATAGGAACACAAGTTTTTACTAGGTTTGCCAATTTTGGTCAATTAGATTTAGAGAGGACCGGACTTACGGGACATGTTCCAAAATGATGCATTTAATTTAGTTGTAAAAGAAATCGAATTTATCTACAATTAGACTAATACGTTTAATGTTAATTAATTTACTAGTAAGTTGTGTGAGCATCCAATTCAGCAACGGTGGTTACCTTACATATTTGATTTTCAAAGCACATTAAAAACAAAGTCTCCTGTTAAAACCAAGAAGAATGCATCCTTTATGGGGTGCATTGTTTGTCCAAAATAATCATAAATATTTTAATGTGGTAAAGATCTATTTAATAGCCACTAGCATCACAAAAATAAGGACGGTAATCAACTATTTCAGTCTAAACGAGTCGTTTAAATAGTGTGCGAGCAACAAAAGAGAAATAATTGCAATAAGACAGAACTAACTAATGAAGCCGTGGCCTTTTCATTATTGACGTCTAGTCTAGAGAATAATTTTTTAAAAATGATACAAGAACTTTAAACTTTCCTTGTCTTTATTTTAACTATTTACACAACGGACAGAGATAGGACTGTCCGAAACGTTGTGTGAATAGTTAAAATAAGACAATGGAAGTCCGCAATTCTTGTAGTATCATTCAATAATCAATAATAATTCCTGAATCCTCAAATTATTGAAAGATATGCTTTTAGTGAATCATTTCTCATAGTTTATCTACAAGTAAAAGCTTAATTATACCCAAATCCGATCTCTTTTGCAACGAGTGTAAATACGAATTTTAGAAAGAGTCCCGTAAGTCCGGTCCTGTCTAAATCTTTTTACCAAAATTGGCAAGTCCAGAGAAAACGTTGGCCCTTTAAAAATAAAAAAGATAGATAAAAAGTTATTATTAGTTAAAAAGTGTGCAAGTTTAATTTGGTCCACAC
>JACEGR010004588.1:0-85353 GCA_014170235.1 Listronotus bonariensis
ATGCTTCTATTTTTTAAACGAAAACCGCAAAATTATCCGGACAACGAATATTTAGTTTAAATTCAATCCCTATTACCTTTACAGTATTGCATCGATTTTCATAATTCTTTGCCAAGTTTAAGGTCGTTTTTTTGTCAAAATTTTTTCATATCGAAGCCACAAATATTTTAACGGACTTCTTTTGTAAAGTTTAATTTAACTGTAAATTTTTGAGTTTTTTGAAGCGTTTATTGAGTTATTTTTTAAAGTGTGTTTCGGGGCGTAAGCAATACATGTGTTTAAAAATGATGAGCCCCGGAAGAAGTGGCACAAACCGTTGCTCTATGAAACGATGGTCGTCCAAATAGGTATATTGCCCATCCCCGCAATACGGTATCCGATGCGGTTTAGACAAACTGATTTTTATTCAAACAGACCTGGACAGGAAAGCCGAAGGCCCACAAACGCAGTTGAGGATCGTTTTGTTCGTCTTCAAGTTTTTCGAGAGCGGAACAGCCTCTGCTCCAGCTTTTATAAGAGGAGCAGCAGATGTTTACGGTACCTTGGTTTCACCACAAGGATCTAGGTACACCGTACGATTATCGACTGAAATATATTGCGGCTGCGCATTCGTCCCGCGTGACGTGAAACATGTTTTCTTGCCAAGTCGTGAAAACGTATATACACATTTCTTGACGATATGGTGAAGGTTTAATAGAAATAAAACAAATTAATTTAGTTATGCACCAAGCATCAAGTAATATAAGTATATAGGTAGTTAGTTATCTAATTGTAGCTTAATTTAATTTTGTAGTTATTTTTTTCAATAATTGTAATAGTCATTGTAAAATGGGGAATCTTGTATACTTAATAAATAAATAAATAAATAAATAAATAATATTATATTAATATACTAACCAAACTTACATACAGTATGAATGAAGGACAAAAAAACAAACGTGAAAGATATGACAAAAAAAAGTGGATGATGAATTAATATTCCTTTTCTGTGTGCGAATAAACATATTTTATTTAATATTAATTTTTTTTTTTATAGAGAGGTTACCGTAATTATTTCCTTTCTAGAAGGTATTGAAATTATAGTTGGAATTAAAAGCAGTGTTCTATGATTAAGAGCACAGACCACTAACCAGGATAGTGGTCTGTGATTAAGAGTTAAATACGCCAGCCAACGATGATGTAGTCATAGAAAAAAATCTGATTTTTTAGATAAATTTGGAATTATTTATCAATTTATTATGGCTTATCTAAAAGTCAAACCGTTGCACGCTATAAATCGGTACTTACCGTAAAAAAAACATTTTTCAAAATATAAATGTTATAAGTAGGTAAATTTGAAATTTTGTATGTTATAAATTATATAATTATTTATCTAAATTTGGCAAACTTTATTCTGTACGAAAAAATGGCGAAAAACTATTGGGCATAATACTAATAGGAGTAATAGGTATACGTGAAATTTCAACAAAAGTAACTTACTAAAACCATTTTTTTAATACTTAATAGAAAATAATGTAAATTTTGTAACTCTCTTATAATTATTATACAACTTTTATGTAGGCACACGGTGATTTTTCATAATGTCACACCCCCTTTAACTTTTTGGACCACACTGTATAAAAAAGTGACATACATATATAAAAGTTGTAGCATATATTTGACATGTCGTATTTGCACAATATATTGTTAACTCTACAGGGTGTGTCCCAAAAAGCATGAAAAATCAAAAATATATATTTGTTTAAATAAATGTCATACTTTTCTTTAACTATTTTTAAGATACAGGGTTTTGGAATTTGAATAAGATACAGGGTTTTGGAATTTGAAAAAATGCTGCAACAAATTTTCAAAATTTTGAAATTATTTGACATAGGTACGTCAAAAGACAGGTATTAAAAATTAAGATCGAAAGTGCAATTTATTTTTTCTATCTTCAAAATTATTGGCTCCAGAGCTTCTTAGTCATAAAATGTCCGATTTTCAAAACCCTGTATCTTAAAAACAGCTAAAGAAAAGTATGACATGTAAATTTTACGTACCTATTTAAAAATTTAATTATATATAGGGCGTTCTAGGACACCCTATATGCTTATATGGTGCAAATACTACATGTCAAATGCTGCAACTTTTATAATATGACAATTTTTTATACAGTGTGGTCCAAAAAAGTTAGAGGTGGGTGACATTACCAAAAATCACCCTGTACCTCTATTATAATACATAGGTGATTTTTGGTATATCAACTTATTTTGAGAGTCTCCAAACACTAAACTTCGGAAGGAATTTATTTTTGAAGTGTACAGAAAATAAAGTTCAACGATTACATGAGATTTTAATCAACTTAAAAAGAAGATACAATACATAGTATGTATAGGTACATTTATTATAAAAAAATAAGCATGAACTGATATTAATTAACAGTTTAAAAAATGGAATATTGTGTTATGGATTTTCATCATATCAGTGAAAGAAACTCTTCATCCCTAAGAGCAGCTCAATATTTTATCTAATGTTTACTGACCTTGTGGAGGATCTGAAAAGTACATCAATGAGTAAAAAGTTTAATTTTCTTAAGAGGATAATATTTTTTACCTTGTCTAATGTCTGCCACATGAAAAGAAGATCATTGAAGAAAAAATCTGGATCTAAAAAATCTACAAAAAAAAAAAAGAAATTAAGAATGATGAGATAAAAACCCTTTTTATATAGATAACCTATACCTTTGTTTTGACTTTTGAGGAGTACTCAAATCAATAATTAATTTCCGTTGTGGAGTATTAATTGTAACGCCAACGTATCAGTTTCCTCGGCTGACAGTAAAGGAGTAACCAAGGCAGTAGCTTTTCGTTTTTCTTTGTTTTAAACAAACGTCTCTGAGGTTCTATTTTTTTATTAGCTGGAATGGCAGCAGAAGATGCAGTAGATAGTCGATGAGACTTAAAAACTTGATTACTCCGAACTGCTTCTAAAGTTGGCTCTATGGGAGATATTATTCTTTCAATTGCTTCGAGTTCTTCCAATGTATGGGAACCATATATAAGTCTCTGCAATTTTTCAACCATTTTTTGTTGTGTTTCACAAACTACCTGAGATGTTGTTTTGTTGGTGCTAACTGCCTTTACAAGATTTTTGGTTTCTTCCATTTTGCCTACTTCATTTTCGTCAAGTATCAAAATATCTAAAAAGTGCAGTGCAAAATTTAAGCAAATAAAATTTTATTTTTTAAATGTCCTTAATAAGAGACTTTTTACAATACATAAAACACCAATCTACTCCAATAAATCTATACAACCCAAACCAAAATAAGCTAAATCACATAAAAATTAATTTGTACCACAACCAAAACGATTATTTTTTTACCTTTATACAACAAATTACCTATTGCTTTGTGGTGAAATTAATGAAATTTATCTTTGCCTTGAAAAAATAAAAATAAATTAAATTAAAAAAAATACATGTATGTAGGCATATTAGATATTCTTACCTGATAAAACTTCGTCAGCTTCTGTACACAAACTGGATGCATTTTGCTGAATATGTTTACACACTAAATGGATATGTTTGCACATATTCCACTTTATGCTGCAATCTAAACATGTACATGTGTAACGATGGATGCACACCCCACATTCTGTACACATAAGCCTGCATGTACAAACTGACTGCAATTCTTCCACAATGTAAATTTCCTTACTTGAAGTTGATGGGACCATCCAACCAACGTCTAACTGAACAACTTTACCTAGGTATAAACAACAAGTTTTTTTTTAACTTTAATAATTATTGATATACTATTAACAATCTCAAGTTTACCTAAATCAAGTGATTCACTGGTTTTATGTCTTTGCCGTAAGTCAGACAATTTAGTGCAAACCTTTCCCTTGTGCATTATAATCAGCCTCTCAAAAATTTTGTCCCTGACAAATTTAAGTATTGCGCTAATGGCCTTGTCCAACCTTTTAACATGTTTTCCATGCAAGTAAAGGTGCTTTATTGTTCTGTGCATCCTCTCTATATGCATGTTGGTATTGAGACCACTATGCAGTCTATGGCAATATGCCCAGTGATCTGCTTTATTTGCATAGTTTTGCTGAAAATAATTAGCAAAGTCCAGAGTATCAGGACTTTCATTGCAATAACTCAAAAATTTTTGTATTAGTTTATTAAATGTAGCTACATCCCGTTCTTGCAACAACATTCTAAGCATATGGTAGACTAAAACCTAAAAATATGTATTTTAATATTCAAGGCAATATTATATTAAAATATTTTTACTCTTTTTCCTTGCCAACCACTTTCTCCAAATTTTTTCGCCATGCTTTATCCACATGCCAGGTGCAGTAAAGTCTAAAAAATAATACAAAAATTCAATTAACTTCTATTGTATTGTAGCAAAATAAAATAATTAATTACCTAAATTCAGCAGGATGCATGATTTGAACCCAAGCATTGTAATATGCTTCAGCCATATCAGACATGAAAACTCTAGGCTTTATTTTTGTCCCAATATTTTCTTCTACATAGGAAAAAAAATTTTCAGTGCTTCAGCATCACTCCTGTTTGAAATAAAAATGCTGTTGGATAGCCTTCCCTCAGATCATCAAGTGTGAGTATTGTGTGCAGTTCAAACCCATATCCATTAAGGCCATGAGTGCCATCGACACAAATGCAGTCTTCACCAAATCTTAAATAAAATAAAAATTTGTGCATAGATGTATGTAATTATAATGTATCTAATAGTGAAAAAATAAAAATACCTATATTATGTAAATACATACAGTACACACATAAAACATACAGACATAAATACAGTAAGCACATGTACATACATTATGTACCTATAGATATTATTTTATCAATATATATTATTTAATAAAAATTCAATAAAAACAAACCTTAGTAATAGTTCCTTTTGCCCTTCAGTCATTATAATCAGCAAAAAATCTTCAACTTTTAGTTCTGGGTGTTCATTGAATACACATCCCTGAGATTTGTAAAACAGGACTGAATTACTAAGTTTAAGCTCGTTCACCCATGCATCAACACTTACAGCATCATTAGCATGGCGTACAGAGGTTTCATTCAGGTGGAAAGCTTTCTCAATATTGAACAAGTCTTTTTTGTAAGCAAATGGGTACGCTCTAGGTGACAATTGGAAACAGAGTCCCTTATGTCATCTAATATAGACTGGAATGGAACTTTTCCTGCTATTTTAGATGCTATATTTTGCCGGTCTGATAATGAAAGAAAGAGATGGCCCATATCTTCTTCCAGTTTATGTCCAACATGTGTCTTGCAAAAGTGCACTACACATTTAGTTTCTTCAACTATCACACTCATTTCAGCAGGACAGTATGCATTAATTTTATTACTCCCTGTGTTTTTAAGGATCTAATATTGTTTCTGATACCTCTTCTTCTGATATCACCTGATCTATGGCATGTATACTTAACTTTTTGCAATTTACAGCCTGATTAAAACCATGCATATTTACAAATGAGGAAAACATTTGTTTCTCAATAGATGTTTTCCACTCTTGAAATTTATCAAATGTTTCAAATGTAAGTATTTCTGTTTCAACTGCCAAGGAATGCTCAGTTCTGTAATGAGCAATAAGATGCTTCGATCTGGCACCAGTATACTGACACAAAGGGCACCTTAACATCTTTCTGACTAATGCATGCTGATTTCTTTTGTGCAAAGTTAATTGCTTTAATATGGTAAACTTTGCATTGCATTGTTTACAGTTAAAACATTTTTTAGTATGTCTGTTAGCGAATTCTGCTAACTTCTCTAAAAAATAAAAATAAATAATATTCCATAAATTGCAGAAAAAGTTATGTAGGTAGGTGTTTTGTGATTTACCTGGATGTTTTACTTTCATATGTGCTTTTAAATTTCCGAAATTCACAAAGGTAGAGTTACATTCTGGGCATTTATGAGTTCCATGCTTGGCTTTTGTCTTTGGGGCAAGACTATCTAGTTTTTCTAGAAAATATAAGCAATAAGTATGAGACATACATACTAAAGCCAGGTTTACATAGTCATAGTCATAAATCATAATCATAGTCGTAATCACAGGTTAAACATGAACTGTGTCATATACCAGTTTATACATCACAATCATAAGCATAACTTATTTACATGGTTTTACATAGACAGTGAGTAAGTAGGAAGTTGGTAATTTTCATCTTTTAAGACTATGATTGTGATTATGATTATGACAAGCAAATTAATGTTGTATAAACCAGGCTTTAAATAAAATATAAAACTAAAAACAAAACCTACTTAGGTAACTTATAATGTTAATATAATTAATATGAAGTGCAAGTGGAACTATGTATTTACCTGGATGCTTTCTTTTACATGGGCCCTTAAACTAAAAGTTTTTGTAAATGTCACTTTACATTCTGCACATTGAACCATTTTATTGGTGGATTCACTAGATTCCATCCTTTTTTAAACAAATTAAAAAAACACAACCCGGTATTGAAAAATGAAAACCACAGAATACTGACGCACAATAAAAACTGAAATGAGTGAAATGTTAGGTTAAGTACAACGTGAAATTACTAAAATACGACTAATGCGCAGCCTGCGTATATTTCAGTCGATAATCGTACGGTGTACCGCAGACGCTTATGAGCCACCTGATACCGTACAGGTCCTCCTATTAGATGCGGGTCATCGAAGGGCAGCGCCAGGAGTTTGCTCGAACTCATGCAGATTAGGACATGGATGAATGGCGAATCTGTTTAAGCCAGTGCTTTTTTAAGAATACAGAAAGAAACATGATATGAAAAATTATGATGATTAAAACGGCCTAAAACTGGGAAAAAAATAATACAATACTGAAAAGTTATTAAGAATTTAATTTACACCATTTTTTTATGTCCGGTTGCGGGCTAGTGTGTATTATTTGATTAATATTAATGCGTATATAATTTCAAAATTCGGCATGCAAGCTTATTCACAGTTTTCAGTTACCTTTGTAATAGCATTTTGCTTTTATAAGTTACCAACATAAACTAAGTTGACAAATATAACACGGCCATAAGAAGTTTAGTGGGGGAAAAATTAGAATCTGCTCTTATTTTAATTGTAAAGTATACAGAGCGAGACCTGCATAATCTTGCAGACACTTAAAATAAAATATCTTTTTAAACTACTTTAAGATAAATATTTATATTATTTGACTTCTTTTACCCTAAAATAGTATACTTGGTAAAATGAGATTTGAGTAGCCGCTTATGAATTATCTGAATTTAAAAATTCTCTCTGTATAACTAGCTCTAAACTATACAGGGTATTTCTTAATAAAAGGCTTATCTTTAAAAGTGCGAATCCACAGATGATTTTTAATAAAACGTTAAAATAAATTTAAAATATAAAAAATCCAACTACACCACTTGATTCTACGTAAAATTATCTACTTATATAAGTTTTTACTTTTGTTGTAACTTACAAGAAAATTAAAACACGATGGGAGTCCCAAAATTAAAAAAATCGCTCTGATTTTCAAAAGCGAAGGGGGCTACGAAAAATATTTTATTTTTGTTGGATGTTTTGTTGTTTTATCAAAAAGTAGCAGAACTTCGTGAGAATCGCAAGTTATTTATTATGTAGTTATCTATAATAATAACCAGGATACCCTGCAAGGCAACGAAATCCGAACACCCTCTACAGTGTGGCCCAAATTAAACTTGCACACTTTTTAACTAACAATATTTTTTTATTTGTTGCGCTTATTTTTGTTATTTTTAAAAGTGCTACTGGTTAGATGTGTTCTCTTTTAGTTTGTCAATTTTGGTTAAACAGAGGTAGACAGGACTGGACTTACGGAACTTTTTCCAAAACGTCGTTACAAAAGAAATCGGATTTTGCTTCAATTGAGCTAATACGTTTTTGTTTTAGACAAACTACTGGAAATAATTCAGTAAAAGCAAATCTGTCAAAAATTTTGGATAGGATTCAGAAATTATGATTATTGATTTAACAGGAAACTTTTTTTTTAGTGTAGCTTTAAAAATCAAAAATGTACCATAAAAAGTTACCATGGTTCTTGAGTTGGATGCTGACACAACTTAGCAGTAAACTAATTACAAATCAACGTAATAGCCTAATTGTAAATAAATTCAATTCTAACGAAGCTAAATGCATCATTTTGGAGAAAGTTCCGTAAGTCCTGTCCTGTCTAAATCAATTTGTTCGAAATTGGCAAACCTAAAGGAAACATATTTATCTATTAGCCTTTTAAAAATTAAAAAAAAAATAAGTTGCATCAGGTAAAAAGTTATTATTAGTTAAAAAGTGTGCAAACTTAATTTGGCCCACACTGTATATTAAACTTGCACTTATTTTTTAAAATGTCCCCGTAATTCTATTACGTTAAATTTAATCCAGCATGCCTATGCAAGCTTATCCACAGTTTTCAGTTACCTTTGTAATAGCATTTTGCTTTTATAAGTTACCAACATAAACTAAGTTGACAAATATAACACGGCCAACCCCTGTTTACTTTTACAGAGAATTAACTTTGCCTTTAACTGCTTAAATTTTCGTTTTGCCGTTTTTAATGTTTTATTACCGTTGTTAGCATTACCGCCCATTAGACATTAAAAAGCAAGAGGATTATTCTATTTTATTTAATATGCAGGATCTACCTAATGTGCTATTTTATTTGCAGCCGGGTTTTACATCATAAAGGTTTTTGAGGCGTGGTTGGGATGTTAGGACAAAAGACTTTTCTAAAAAAACAAATAAAAGCGTTTAAAGTAAAAGATGGTCATATAAAAATTAAATAGAAAAATAAATCTTTGATTTTTAAAAGAACAACGTTTTTACAAATTACAGTATGTACAAATGCATTTTTAAACTAACCCAAAATATTCTATAAAGTAAAATACCCAGGGCCGGATTTAGATGTGTGGAGGCCCTGGGGCAATGAGCCTGTGGGGGCCCCGTTAAAGTAAAAGTAAATGGATTTTTTTTTAAAGAAATAATTGAAGAGCAAGAAAAAAAGTCCTCATTAATCTTTTTTGTTAAATATATCTCTAAATATAGTAGTTTTTAAGGTATTCTTGGTAAAACGTTAAAAAATATATTGTCCTTGCTATTTTTAAGGCAGCCCAGCCTAGCACTCTACTATTAATATACCGCCAGAATTTGCCAGCCTCCCCCTTAGGAAAAATGTACCATACAGGGTGTCTCACGAGAAACAGCTGCAATCAAGTTCTCGAAAAGCAGGCTTTGAAAATTTTTAAAAATTTGGTAACATGATAAAATCAATGGGAGACATACAACTAAAATATTTTGATAATTTTAGCACTTCTCGTTATACCGGAAGTTAATGTCTTCCTCCTTATTTTAAATTTAATGTATAAAATGACGTTTGCAAGTCATTACATAACGACCACTTTTTCCTAAACATAAGGAATTTCGAAACGATTCCTTGTAGAGAAAGACCTTCTTACACAGACTGTATTAATATTTTAACAATTAATAAATACAGGGTGGTAAAAAAACAATAAAAATTATATCGACAAAACCTTAAAAGTTTTTTTTTAATGGAAACCCCTATCTTTTGTTACATTATCGTATTAAGCATTAAAAATAAGGGTAAGTTTGTAAAATGTCTATTTCAAAAACTTACAGTTTTCGAAATATTACCAATTTTTAATATTTATCTATTTTAACAATGGGTTAGGTAAGACTTTAATTTTGACTTTTAGTTGGTCCTAACGGCAAGATGCAGCGTCATGGTCAACTACACAAAACTTACCCGTATTTAACAGCGTTGTTAAAATATATAATTTGTAAGTTTTTTATCCATAACTTTTAATGCATTTGCATTATTATAATAACAAATTTAAGAGATTTTTGAAAATAAAAAGCTTTTCTATACTTTCCACACGAAAAAGGTGAATTTTGTCAGAATCGCTTTGAGCAACCGTTTGTGAGATATTAGCGTTTGAGTTCACTAGTGCAACGAAAAGGTATAATATGGGGAGTCGTACTTTAAACCATTCGTATATAGGGTGGCCATTTGAAAAAGAACAGAGAAGAAATGAAGATTTGTATATTGACTTGATTGAATATTTATTTCAAATTTTGCACATTGGCCTAAAATTAAATTCTAAATACCTTTTTAATTACATTTTTTATATATCGAGCCAACTCCCCTTACTTTTAGCATAGAGTAAGGAAATTATTAGAGTTATCATGGAATAGCCGATTTAAGGACAGGTCATGCGAAAACTCCCAATATAATTTTATTCGTTTTTCGTTGAAATACCGCCAGTTAGTCATTTTTGTCAGCTTACGTGTCTTCCCACCGCTGATGTTACACGAGGGGAAGCTTCGACCGACGCATTTAAAGTGTAAAATGGCAACAATGACAAGCCTGCCGCCAGGCACCGCTAAGCCTACCACAAAAGCGGTACGAAAATTTTAGCATGCCATGGTTTCTCTTATCCGTAGGTATGTTACTTTATGCTTTTAGATATTTTAATTCGATTTTAATTAATTATCTCTCCAACGGACGCCCATGAGCCAGATGTCATTATTGAATTTTACTTGATAAGCAAAGGTAATTGCCAAAAATAGTTTTTTAATATATTTAAAAATATTTTTTTATGGTTATGTTGTTAATTTATTAATATACTATTGAAAAACTCGCAAGAGAAAGTTACTTTAAACTATACTTTGGCCACTATAAATTGATAATGAATACCTAGTAAGTAACTCCGGTTACTGTAGTTTTAAACCAATAATATACATTTTTATTGTAGTAACTAGGTTTACTGACTTTTAAAACCAATCAAATACATTTTTTGTTCAGGTGTTTTTCTTAATTTATAGTGAACAGAGTATAAGGGATATAATAAAGCTAAAGATCTTTAAAATGAGGTATTAATTTATTTTTCTGGTGAGAGTGTGATTCATCAATACATTTTAAGGAGTCACACACTCGCCAGTGCCAAAAAATGTTTTCCACTTAAATTAGGTATTGACGTCTCAAAGCGTTTAATGACTAGCCCAAAAAAGTGCTCTTTTTCGTTTTTAAATGGCCACCCTATGTTATGTGGCAGTTGCAGTTTTTGCTAATACGTTTAATTTCATTTTCATCACGCTGTAGCGGGGGCTATGGGCATCGTTTTACAAAAACAACTTTTTCTAAATAAAAAGTCCATGCGATGGTGAACGTTTTGATGATAATAATAATAAATCTACACCTAAATATTTTTATTGATGGGATCTGATTTAGTTCGGTCCCAAATATAACACAAGAAAATTAAAAATTACCCGTTCATTTTGCTCCTTGCAAAAGAGCCAAATAAACTTCATTTTTAGGGCTTTTATAAATTAAAAAATATATATGCATGTAAACTTTTAAATAAAATATTAAAGAAACTATAAGTAAAAAAACAGGCACTGCAATTATGAATCATTAAAATATTTAACAGACATACAAGCTAGCCTTAAATAATTAATTTATATGTTTAATTAATTCCGAAACAAATTTTCAGTCAGTCAAAGATCTTAGTTATATTAAGAGGTGTTTTAAAAATAAGCATTTTTTTCTATTAACTCGAGCCTGAGGACCTTGAACACCTTGTCCCCACTTGCAGCTGCTAGTCCGTATTATCCCACTGGCCTAAAGTCCTTATGGAAACGAGCCGCTACTGGCACGATTTCTACTAAAACCCTCTTTAGATACATATTTAATTTAAAGGGCAAAATACCGACTGGCTTTTATTCTTCTCCACCGTAGGTCGTAAAGCTGCCTTGTATAACCAACAGCTTTCCACACTATTTCCTTCTTTGCGGTCCCATGGGACGCCCCTTCAGGCACTTTCCTTGGCCTTACTATAATCTCATACCACTTGCTTGCTGGCTACCGGTCGGTCCCATCAATTCATAATGAATATAACTTGCGAACAATTCTGTGTCGAGAAAGCTTATTGGTCACTAAATTCATTTTCTAGTTTTGAATTAGTAATATCCCTTGTTTGGAAATTTTCGTAAAAACGATAATGGTGTATTAGTGAATTTAACATTATTGTAGAAAAAAACAATTGACTGAGACATTTTAAATACAGAAAGAATCTAGTAAATTTAAATACTAAGCTCTTATATTTCCAAATAAAAAAATAACATTGTGCTCAGTTGAGCGGTCTTAAAGCCATAGTGCCAGAAGTATTACAAGCAGAGTTAAGTAGTTTTCGAATACTCCGTAGCCTGAATCTTATTAAGTATAAATTTGGCTAGTATTCAAATAGTATTCGAATACATCTGTGTGTTTTGTATTCGGTATTCGACTGAATACTTTTTGGGAGAGTATTCGGGATTCTGGATTGTAAATTCCATTTTGAATCAGAGTATTCGAATATTTGCTTAGTATTTATATTTTGTTTATTTAGATATTGTAGTTAAATCATGGTATTTAAATCCTGGTATTCGAATCCTGTAAGTGTGGTATTCAGCTCCTGTTATGGTGGTATTTAAATCCTATCTTTAATAATAAAAAAGCGACAAGTGTAAGTCAAGGACAATTGTTTGCTTGTTTTTTGTCCCGGTGACAACCTGTTTTGGGCCTCAAAAAGTATTCATAAATAATGAAATTTGATTTTTAAGTACAGCGACATTTAAAAACTTTTTTTCCTTGTACTCAAATCCTAAGTAATCAAATACTATTGAGAATGCAGTTTTTAAGATCAGTATTCCAATACCAGGATATGGTTTGACACTGTGAAGTGATATTGGAGAATAGACTCGCAGGACTGTGCGACTTCGAGTGGCTTTTGAGTTCGGACCGAGCCATAGTGTCCAGGTAATATATGTCAAACATTTAAAATTCATCCTACAATTGCGTTTTCCTGGGGCGCAACTAGACTTTCCAAGGTTATTTTATCTAAACACTGAGCCATGGGACTCACACCAAATTTGTATCAGATGTATTAATGCTAACAGAAACACTCTGGTAAAGTAAATTATTATTTTGGAATTTTCGGGAAAAAGTTAGTTTTTGGTTAGTCTCCCAGAGAAAATCAAAACTTTTAAGAGCAAATTCTCTAATTGTATTTTTTTTGTAAATTTGATCAAATTGTATCAACAATTTCCAAATTTTGCAAAAATATCTGCCTTTTTCTTGTAAATAGAGGCATTTGCATGACTCGCATAAGAAAATTGTAGAGTATAAAAAAATTAACTGTTATAGTTTTTTGAAAAATATAGATAATTTTATTAAATTTAATAATTTTTCAATTTTAATCAAGTTAACGAAAAGATACAAATGAAAGAATTTACTTTAAAAAGTTTTGCTTTTCTCTGGAGGGTTATCCAAAAATTTACTTGTTTTTCGTAATTTCCAAAAATTATTTTTCTACCAAAGTATTCCTCTTAAGGCCAATAGTATTAGGTATAGTTGTGTGGCCCGTGTCATATTTTTAGATAATGAAGCAAATTAAAATCCTAGTTGCGCACCTGGCGATGGCGTTTTTAATGTTTAAGTTCCGAATCCGTGTTTTAGCACATAAAAAAGTACAACAAAGACGATGGTCACTGCCATCTAAAATTGCCATAAAAGTTAAATATTTTACCTATCATATTGCGGCGTGGTCTTGGAAGGTCAACCAATACCGATAATGTCATTTTTATACTTTTTACTAATTGAATGTGACCCCTGAAAAACTTTTTGTACTGTTAAAAAATGACAGCAAGACGATGGAATCATCCCTGAAATATGCTGACATAATGAGTACTTGAGAAAAGTCATATAATTAAAAAATAAAAACAGTTTCGAAACAAGCTATTGCTTTTTTATTTTATGTCACCTAGGCAGGATACTTAGTATATTATAAATGTTAAATTAACTGTGTGCTCCAATAATAAAACTAAGCAATTAAATTTACTTTTATTATTTTTATTTAACTTCTAAATCCTACAAAGCACTGATTATAAATATTTGTACATTTTTTAAGTGCCTTTTTATGAATCATAAAACTTTTACGTAAAATGTTTTTATACATCGTATTTTTATCACAAAATAGGGATAGAAAACTTTTAACGACCACAAAGTGTTTTTTTTATAAAATTACTTTAATATTTTTCGGAATAAAAATTTTAAAAGCCTAATTAGAACACTCATTACAAACCTAATCCTACCAAAAAATTCTTTTTAGATGTAGAAATCATGATCTCTGTTACCTTTTATAAAACATATTTTAAGTTTATTAAGATATTATGTTTAAGACCTATAAGTGTTATAAAATTCCTATAATATTTAAAAGACAATAGAGCTTATTTAAATTTAAAAAATCAAGCAACTCGGTGCTAACATCCGTTGAGAAAGGCGTACTTCTTACACTTGAACTTGCAACAAAAATTATGTTTTTCTGAAAATACTAACCTTAGGGCTGATAACTTAAGCCCCAAGCACTAGGTAAAAATAAACAACTGACTTTTTTTAATAACCTATTTAGAAGTTTACTTTTTTAATGTTTGATTTATGTTAATACAACTATACCTAAAATACTAAAGTATCATATGACACAAAAATTACGCCTTATTTTTACAACTTTTAAAAGCTATCATTAAAAACTTAAAATTCTGGCCCCAGCCTTTCCTAATTATACAATGAACACGTGGTTTAAACAGAGTATTGAATGTTTCCATATAATTAGACTGAAATATAGTTGCAAATAAAGTATTAATAATTCAGCAGAAAGAATTTACTGACCAATATCACGAACTCTTGACGTACAATTGTTTGCAAGTAGACATTTTAATAACTTATGAGACTGCCATCGTGCGCGCGGCTCTAGATTACACTAAAGCGAGAAAAAGTGGTCCAGAGTTTTCCGATATAATTAAAAAATAAAAACAATGTAGGAAGCTGTTAGGTGTACAAGGTGCACCCAAGGCCATATGATAGAAAAACCTATGACAGCTTTATCTTACGTTATCAAAAACAGTTGCCAAAAATTCGAATAAATCACCTACTAAAGTTGCACTTGTATCTACAGTAAAATTAAAACAATTTCTGATGCACGTCATTAATTAGCTGTACATGACGTTCAAGTACATAAAGATAACAGAATAGAATATGGGCAAAACTTATTAAAATTTGGCCTTTTATTAAGTGTACTGAAAACATATTAATGTCGTTATTTAACGGATCTATTAATTTATTGACGCAGCAAGTAAACTTAAAGGTAAATCTATTTTTATAAAAAAGCAGAGTTCAACAATTATTTACAAGTAAAAATAAGGTATGATTATCTTGTAATTCGTTATTCTAGGCTTTGTTTTACATACAAATTATTTTGGGGATTTACAAATTACTTTTTTCTGCGTAATGGTGATTTTAGAATTTCTTTATGTCATTTTTACTCTTACGCAAATTAAAAATATTACCTTAAGACCATACACCAATCTACATTACAAAAATATATATATATATATATATATATATATATATATATATATATATATATATATATATATATTATATATTATATATATATATATATATTAAATTAATTTAAGAATAATAGAATTTTTATTATTTTAAAATACTTTTTCCTACTGTCTAAGATAATTTAGGTTACAATTTAAAACCACATCTTAAGTTAGTTTAACGTAAAAATGTAAACCATAAAAGCCTGTGAAATGTAAAAGGTAATAGAAGAAGTTTACTTGTAAAATAAAAAGTTAAAAGCTATTATTACCTTTTACTTCGAAAAGTTTACACTTTAGTTTAGCCACAATATGCATATTTATGATAAGCTATATTCATCATATATTTGGACGTGAAACACAGTTAGTTTTTTTAAGTCAAAATATATTAATTTAAGATATTAAATTATTATTACATTAATTTAAATTAATTTGTCTAAACCTAAAACTTTTTGATACTTTGTTTATAATCGTTTAAAAATACTGAAAACCAAATATTGGTTTGGCACCGTTTCTTAAATGATGTTTAAAATAAAAGCATTTATTGAAAATTTTGTTTATAATAAAACATGTTTTGGCAACATTTGACACATTACCTAAAAGAAAATATTTTTCCACAATCGCTTAAAAAGGTGATTATAAATATATATAATATTTATAGTTACGATTTGCCATAAAAAAACGTGTAAAATTAATTAAGACAAAAATATCACTCCTTGTTTAAATGCTTTTTTTTAAATTTCAGTTCATTTGGACAATCTTCAAAATTATTTAAAAAGCATTTGTTTAATATTATATTATGGTTGCTGATAAATTCATTAACTGAGAAGCCATAACATAAACTATACAAACTATGCATATTAGACTGGGCCAAAAAATCGACTTTGGTTTTTTTTTAAACATATCGAAAATTATTGTTTGGGGTAAAAAAGAAAATACTTGATAATTTGAGTCCTTAATATTAATATTTAGAGGTCCCTCTCCTTTAATTTAGATTTTTTATTTGTACTTTCATTTTTGTGTCAAAGCTCCCTAACCATCGAGTTAAAAAAATTATGTGCACATATATTCTTTGGAGAATTAAATTGGCTACAAAAACCGCTTATTGAAAATTTTCGCCAGATAAACCGTTTTCGAATAATCAAGCTTTAAATATTAATATATTTTAGGGTTCTACCTTTTTTATTTTGAAATTTTGTAACTAATGAAAAAATAAATATATATAGAATAAAAGAACATACATTATTAAAGAAAATTTAATGCTCTACAAAAAGGTTTTCTACTGTTGTTAAATAAAATCGTTCTTTAAAAAGTTATTTAGATAAGTGAGTTATATTACATATAAAGTCACGCAAGAAAAGTTTAACTCTCGAGCCCGAAGGGCGAGAGGAAATACTCTCTTAAGTGACTTATATGTAATAACTCACGTGTCTAATACAAAATTTTATCCAACACTTTCGTATAAATCGTTTTTAATATCGAAAATAATTTGAAAACGTCATCCATTATTTGTTACTTGTCATTTGTCACCACCCTTCAGCAACAAAATTTTGTATTTTTGATGTTTGGAAGTAATAAAGAATTGAAGTATAAGTCACTAGTGAGCTAAAGTCCTACAATTCACTATAGTGAGCTAAAGGATGCTACCTGAGCTCACTAGTGACTTATAGTACACTCTTATATCCTCAAAATCTGATCAATCATGGAGATATCTACATAATTGATCAGATTTTGAGGATATAAAGTGTACTATAAGTCACTAGTGAGCTAAAGTACCCTTTAGCTCACTAGTGAATTATAGACTTTAGCTCACTAGTGACTTATACTAATTCTTTATTACTTCCAACATTTCACAATTAAAAAATAACATAAAACAACTAATATATTATACTACAATTTATTCGTGTTTATATTAACAGTAATTGTTATATTAGATTTATCTTGGACAACGTTACATTGTGCGGAGTGTTCTTCAGGAAGTCTTTCAGCACTAGTACTTGCCTTGGTGCGCTCTTCACCCTGTATTCGTCTTGCAATCTCAAACTTGTTAGAGATGCAATCTTCTAAATATCCTTCTGCCACGGTAGAAGACTTCCACCCGCCATGGCGTTTAAGGTTGGTGATATCGGCCCCAGCGTTGACTAGAAGTGTCGCTGAAGAACGCCGCATGCTATGACCACTATATAAGATTTCATCAGGTAGTTGCAAATAATGAGCAACTACTCTCGGAATTTTCGAAATTTTATTTATTCCCACGCATTGCCTAGTGCATTTGCCTTTTGAAAGTTGACAAAAAATCTTTTGTGAGGCGTGTTCTCTGGCCTTAGGGACACATATTTTCTAAATAATTCAAGCACATTTACCAAAAATCCTTCTTTTAAAATTGTAAAGCTTCTCGATTTGTTCGTCTTGGTATCAGGTATAGAAACATATATGTACTGGCCTTTATCTACTATATCTTCAATACTTAAGCGAGTTAGTTCGTCACAACGGCATGCACCAGCGATTCCCAATATCAATGCAACCTATAAAAATCCGAACAGATAAATATTTAATACCAGAAACTAAAGTAAATTCATACCTTTGACATTAAGTGCTCGTCGTCAGGTGCCTCAGCCAAAAATTTTTCGATGTATTGCCTCTCCAGAATTTTTGCCTTTTTCGGTTTGAAATTTCTTGAATTGCTCTTCAAATAAGCGACAACTTTTCCATACCTCCCTATATCCACGTTCTTATATACTTTTAAGGTCGTTTTTATCATTGAATACTTGGTCCACATTGATGAGGAGCAACTTTTTTCGATAAAAACAGAAAGTAAGCCATAATAACATCTTCATTTATAGTACCAACTCCTCGCCTTTTCCTCCATGCTTCAAAATCTTCAAATTCTTTATTGTACGTTAGTTTGACTTCTCTGGAATTAAACTGCATGTCGCTACCGCCTTCTTCCAAAATTTCCGCAGGAACTTCACAATTTTCCATTTCATAAAGCATTTTATGTTTGTCTACAAAGTTGTTTACTAAACAAACCCGTAGTTACCAACAAAATGCATTACAACCAAACAAGCTTGCTTTCAAAAATACAAAATTTTGTTGCTGGTGTTGACAATGACAAGTAACAAATAATGGATGACGTTTTCAAATTATTTTCGATATTAAAAACGATTTATACGAAAGTGTTGGATAAAATTTTGTATTAGACACGTGAGTTATTACATATAAGTCACTTAAGAAAATTACCTCTCTCGCCCTTCGGGCTCGAGGAGTTAAACTTTCTTGCGTGACTTATATGTAATATAACTCACTTACTGTTTTCTTTATTTTTGAACCAAGTTTTTTTTACTCATTGGAACAAATTAATATGTTACATTATCGAAAATAATAGTTTTATTAATTTTACCGCCTAAAATATCTAAATTTTTATATTATATTCAAACCTACTGTATAGGTTAATACCTATTTGTTATAGGAAAACGTAGATTTACTGTATTAGAGTAATAGTATAAAAGCCAGTGAACTCTTCGAGTAACGTTAGGTCTGTAAGGCTGGTAATTTTTATCGTGATGAGTCCTATCATGCTAAGTACAAAAATCGTCACCTGGTAGGCATCAGCCGCGCACTTCATCACCCTTTATATTTTTAAAAGTTAAAAAAAAAAATATTAAAAATAAAACAAAAAAGCTGTAAGCTTGAAATTTTTCTAGGATTTAGTTTATTCATAGTAAGATTTGGATACAAATTGATAGGCGTTTTCAATGAGCACAAGTACCTATCAGGCGAACTGAAAAATGTGGCTGATTTGGATGGCCATATTACCAAAACTATAAGAGATAGACATATTACATGTGGTACTGTTTTAAAGCTCTTTTAAAGATCATTCTAACCGTGACTGGTAATAAAATACTGGTTAGAAAAAAATTATTACCATATATCCTATTACCATTAAGAAGATCTTAAAAAGAGCTTTATAAAAATACCACATTTGGTAGATCTAACTTTATTAGTTTTGAAAATATAGCTATCCAAATCAGCCACACCTTTCAGTTCGCCTGGCAGGTACTTGTGCTCATCAAAAACGCCTGTCAATTTATTTTTTAAACCTTACCTACTATGAATAAACTTAATCCTAGAAAAATTGCAAGCTTACAGCTTTTTTGTTCTTATTATTTTTTAAACTTTCAAAAATATACAGGTTGATGTGCACGGTTGATGCCTACCGGGTGATGATTTTCGTACTTAGCATTCTATGACTCATCACCATACAAATTTCTAGCCTTACAGGTCTAACGTTACTCGAAGGGTTCTCTAGCTCTGGGACTATAAGTAAATCTGCGTTTTCGTGTAACAAATAGCTATTAATCTAGAATAGGTTTAAATATAAATAAAATTTAGATATATTTAGCGATAAAATTAATAAAATTATGATTTTCGACGTAACATATCAATTTGTTCCAATGAGTGAAATAACTTGGTTTAAAACCGAAGAAAACAGTATGTTATTTTTTTCTCTGCTTTAAATTGTAAATAACCTTGAATTTCCCTTTAGAATGTATGGTGATTTTTTTTATATATTTATTTTTTTGTTATTTACAAATTTCCAAAATTAAAAGGTAAATCTTAAAATATATCAATACTTATAGTTTGATTATAAGGAAACGGTTCGTCTGGCGAAAATTTTCAATAAGATGGTTTCTGTAGGAAAATTAAATTCTCTAAATATTATATGCGCACATAATTTGTTTAACTCAATACTTAGGAAGCTTCGATGCAAGAATAAAAGTACAAATAAAAAATCTAGAATTAAGGGACAGGGACCTTTAAATATTAATATTAACGACATAAATTTTTATGATATTTTCTTTTTGTCACCCGAAACAATATTTTTGATATATTTTTCAAAAAGAAAAAACAAAAGTCGATTTTCTTGGCCCAGTCTAATGCATATGAGGCCATATTCTTCGTAACTTATATTTCATTACATATTTGTACATGAATTACACTTCCTTAATATTGCAAATCAAACAATAATAAATCACATTAAAGAAATATATGTAAATCTTTAAACAACTTTTTTACTTTATTTATTATTTAAAAGACATTTATTGCAACTAGTTTAACACTAATTATTCTTTTACAATTAATAATAAATAAAAGATTTTTAAAAGTGTCTTTTTATTTTGTATTCAAATTAATCGAGTTAAAAAAAAAACTAAAAAACTTTAAATAAGTATCTTATTTGATTTTTGCTAACAAGTAATAAATATAGTTATGATCAGTAATTATTCCCATAGCTTCTAATTGTTGACCAAAATAGAGACGTGTAAAAAAATCACATGCCAAAAATAGGGCTTCTGTAAACCGAATGACATTTAATTTAGACAATCCTTAAACTTTTTTAGTTATGTTTTTTAATTGTTTAAAATACAGAAATAAAAATATGTATATTTTTTTAAACTTTAAGTCAATGGATTTTTTAGAACCTATAACAAATCACGTATATTCGTTCTTATTTTTTCCATATTTACATTTATTACACATTACACTTATACATAAAATATTTCTATTCCTAAATAATCCATTAAATTATAGTTATTAATTAATTAAAAAAAAAAGAGTTATTACAGTGTTGGTTATTTTATAACTCATTGTTTTATAAAAAAAAATATTATTCAACTACTACAAATTTTGTATTTAGAGACTATTTACATCAAATATTCATTAAAAGTTGGAAACACGAGCCTTCGACAATAATAATTGTAAAATATACATTAACGTAATTGTGGACAGTTTCTGTGTTGCCAACCGACAGCTTGTTACTAGTTTAAAACTTTAAATTACCAGAATATTTAATGCTTGTCCGTGTATTTATTAAACCTTTTAATAAAAGTTAATAGGGTTTATTTAAATCACGACTTTAAGTACAATTTAATAGCAGTTTTATTAATGTTTTTGCTAGTTAGACAACTTTTTGTAAGTAATAACAACAAAGTCAAAGATATCGGGTCAGTTAGTAATTGGTTGTATGACATCTAGTAAACCACACCGTATGTCATCTGACCGGCATAACATAGACGATGATTAAGGAGAGAAAGGTTGTTCCGTGTTTCCACCCGTTGTAGAGAAGGTGCCGTAAAACGTTGTGTAAATAGATGAAATAAAAACAATGCAAGCTTAAAACTCTTCTTTTAATAGCAGCAAAGACAATTGTAGTTTCACTATAGACTTCCAGAACAATGCTAAATTTTTGGTCATCAGTTTGGACGCTGGCTTGACTTAATTTATGAAGCGGCAAATTATACGTACTGTTTACATGTGTACTCAATGGATACCCGCTTCATAAATTCCACGAAGCGAGCACCCAAGCTGATGACTAAAAATTTAGCATTGTCCTGGGTGTCTATAGTAAAACTACAATTGTCTTTGATAGCAGCAATATCTGCATGTTTTGGTACTAAGGCAAGCCTTACGAAACTAGGCGACAACATGGGTTAACAAGGTCACAAATAAATAAACAAGTTATTATTAGAGTAATTTACTAGGGGCAATATTTGAAACTCCTGAATATCTGGCAGATGGTAAAAAAACTACATAAAATTGTTTAAAAAAAAGCCGTAATTAATAATACAGTATGGTTCCGTTTTTATAATACAAGATTGTTAAAATGCAAAAAAGTTGTTATTATTTACATTATTTTGCCTATTAAAAATACTTTTAATAATAACACAACAAATACCCATACAAAAAGTATTGCAAACACTGATAAAAAAATAACAATATTTATTTACTATCAAGCAACGACGAAATGTAACAGAAAGAAATAGAAAAATATTTTGGTTTTAATATAGGCTTTTTAAATCCTTTAAAATTTATTTCTGGTAACTTCTTATATTTTGTAAAATATATTGGAATTTTATTTTTAAAAACGTAGCAATTACTTATGTTTATTAAAAATTACATTGATCTTAAGAAAAATTATATCAAAAAATTCCACATGCAAAAAAACATGTGTGTAATACAGTGTGTCCCAGAATAGGTGTTACATGAGGATAAATGGACCAAAAATTCTTGAATTTCAAAACAAAATTTTGGAAAAACTGGTCGCATGGTCCAAAGGTAATAAATACAAAATTTTACTTCATTGGTATTATACAGGGCAAGTTATAACTTAATATATAAAAAATGCCCAAAATCTAACTACTTTTATTTTAAAAATAGAACAAATTTTATAAGTAAATGTTGTAGAGAATTAAATTGTATGTTTAAATTTAAAGTTTTAGCATGAGGATAAAAAAAAGAAATGGCCAATTTTTGTTATTACTTAAATAATGGGCAAGGGGAAGAAAATTAAAAAAATAATAATAATTTTAAGTATTTTTAAAAAATCTATGCCTTAAGCCAGGTATTTTTAAAACTGTTAATGAATAATGAAAAAAATTGACAAAAATATTTTTTAATGTTAAATTTTAACATAAAATTTAATTCTCTACATCATTTACTTATAAAATTTTGTCCTATTTTTAAAAATAGGGGTGCTTTTCTCTTGGTCCTTTTTAAATTTGAGTATATAACCAAGCGGGTTAAAATTTTGTATTTATCAGTTTTGGATCATGGGAATAGTTCTCCCAAAAGCACGTTTAAAAATTCGACTATTCTGGGACACACTGTATATATAGTTAATTTTGTATTGTATAAAAATATTTTTACTGTTAAACTTATTTTAATTTTAAATCTTATGTCCATAAATGTAATATAATTGCGGTAGTTAGGGATCCCTGGACCATTTTTCCAAGTCATTACCAACAAGCTAATTTTTCGTAAGTAGCTTTATTTTAACGAGGTGACCAACTTTTTTCCTCACAACAATTTTCGTTGGTGGTAGCATACAGGGGTAGCAAAGATTAAATATTTGGATCTGATAAATATCAAAAAACCAGGATGACGTACCACGCAATTTGTAGGACAATGTGGGTGTTAAATTATATAAATAATATTTATTTAACAGAAAAAAAATCAGTTGGTTATTAGTTATTTTTCACGACATAGTTAACCATGCATGTTGGGGGTAGGTTGTAGCATTTACTTTTTCCAGTGAGATTTCCGTAGGAAACTCACCATCTTATTTTATTTTTTATTATTTAATTTTGTAGGGCAGTATAATAATAGCTCCTGTTTTGTATTTCTGGTTGCCTATATTATCTTTTACCAAAACGGTAGTTAAGAAAATATCATTTAATTCTTTCACCATTAAAACTAAGTTTGATTTATTTTAAAGGACTTTATTAATAAAATAGTATCTTGTACAAATTTAGTTATCTTATGCAATGGCTTAAGTATAATAGATAAAATACCTTGTGGCTGGATTGGACGACTTCTTACAAAATATTTGTTTTTTTGCTATTTAAGAAATATCTTTCAAGTTCATGTTTAAACATTTCAACAGCAAACCTAAAAGAAAAGGGTACATTATTTAATTAAATAGATGGCTATTACATTAAATATTAAACAAAAAAACTAACTTCATTGTAAACAAGCCTATTTTATTAAAATATTTTAATCTAGACTTACTTTATTGTTTTTTTGGTCAATGGTGTTTGGTTTGGTTTTGTTATGCAATTCCGTGGTAAAGGGTCCGACAGAATTAAATAATTTTAATTATTACAAAAATCTAACTCTTCTTTAACCTATTTATTTTGATTTTAACTGTCAATCAATCAATCAGTGTGTCAAAACGTCAAAACTCCTGCTGCCGGATTTCTTTTCCGTTGAGCAACAGCGTTGCCAAGTTTATGACTGATTTTTCCTGCGGAGGCACATGGGCCTTTTATTGCCGCCAAATTTGATCCAATCAAATTCAAATCACCGATATGGTACTTCCGCCTCAAATATGGGTACTACGTTTGAGCAGGGTTTCCTGTCGGCCATTCTGGTGTTCACCCTTGGTGAGAAACGTGTCGCGCCATACTAGTTTCGAAGAAAAAAGGTATAAATTCCTTTCAGACCCAAAGTGGTGATAAAATATAATTTCTTCTACTGTTGGTGCAATTTCGTCTTTGGATTGTTGGTTGCATTTTGGGAAGCAACCCTGGAATTGATCCAGATAATCTAGACACGCCGGAGTCAAATTTTTAGTGAACCCTTCGTATAAGGTGAGAAACTTTTGTTAATATATAATCCGTCTGTTTCTTTAAAAAAAAAAAAAAAAAAAAAGAAAAAAACTATTTAAGGTGACTTTTATGGTTTTATTAGGGAACCATCCCCGGTTATCATCTATACATCCAGTCCTTCTTCATATTGCTGTTACCTTAAGAACTTACTGTCTTCTACATCCGTCCACCAGTCCAGCCATTCCAGGAGACGTCACTCGGAAGCAAAGTCCAAATAAGGCCAGATATTTCTATATTTTACTTTCAATACCTTCGTTTTTATTTTTTCATTTCCATTAAATTAAATAAAATATATAAATATTTTTTATTACAAATGATTAGCACTCTTAAAAGAAGTAAATAATGATATATGATATGATATAGATAACAAATGATAATTTAAAACACTCTCAAAAGAAGTAGATAATGATATAATATAATTTTGATTAACAATACACAAAAATTACAAATTTTGAAATTTTATAATTTTAATACATTTATACTATTGTGAAACATAGTCGACTATGGGGTTTCTTTATGCTAGTTATTAATTTTTATTTATCAATCAGATAAAATACTCAAACATAATTGAATATAACCAACCAAGTTTAATACAGCTACATAAAATTTGAAAATAAAAATTTGATTATATAATTGTAAATAGTTTGTAAATATACTTTAATTGAAGGGTATATTTTCTATTTTTTTATTGCACCTGCCTACTCACAAAAGAATTTTCCAAGTTAGTTTTTGCAATAACACCTTTCATATACCTTAAAGTTTGATTTCACAATTTTTTCAAATTTAATAAAACTGTTTAGGTTAAATTGTGTGGCGCCCTAAACTTTTCAAAGCGTTGATTAGGACATTTACTTCCATAATCTCAGAATTCACATTTAAAACATCCAAAACCCACGACGCTCACCTGACGAAGAGCTGCCGGAGCTGTGTAACACAAAAAAAGTGTTACAAGGTAATCCCTTACATTTTGTAGGACAATTATTTTTTGGTTTATTTAGATAATTATCTTAAAAATTACCTGTTTGTAATAAAATTTTGATATCTATCAAATCAACACTGTTAATTCCTACTACCCCTATAAGCTAGCACCAACGAAAATTGTTGTAAGGAAAAAAGTTGGGCGCCTCGTCAAAATGAAGCTATTCATGAAAAATTAACTTGTTAGTAATAATTTGGCAAAATGGTCCAGGGATCCTTAACTATAAGCTTTTTTCTCCTTTCTAATACCCTTTACAAGTACGAAATTGCCGTAAACCTAAATTTATTTTTTCCATTTCAAAAACAAAGTTTATTTTATGTACCGATATAAGTTAATTAAAAACAGAAAATATTTTAATAGCATAAAAGATTACTTTGTAAACAAAAAATGCTAAACGTTTAGCAGTTTTACAGAAAATGTTTAGTATTTGTATACGTTTGTTTCAATTTCAATGGCTAATTAGACAGATTAGGAGGCCAGGACGGGGAATAAGGTAACGTGCTTGCACTTTAATCTTAGCTTCGTGTCGTCTAACGCTGGGATAATGCTGACTTAACTAAGCAAAATTCGCTTCACCTTTATACATTTCAAATACAACTATAAAACTAATATTACAGATGACTTATACACATCGTTCTAGCTTAATACGTTTAAATTGGCTTTTAGTGGGTTGTATACTAGCGGATAGAGATTAAACAAGGAATGTCTGCATGTAACCATTTTGGATAGGATTTTGGATATGATGACGCACAGTTATCGTTGTTTTTTTGCTTTACACCGTCTTTTTACACGCATTGTCAAAAGTTCCGCATTAAACGTTTTGATTTAAACGCTGAACACTTAAGAAAAACCTTGTGAAATTGGTAAAAACCACACTTATATTACACCCGGTTACCACAGCATGTTGTTACCCCCCCCAACTTTTTTTGTAGTTTTTAAGAGAGACTAATAAAAATTTTACAGTAATATTAATATTAATAAATAACCATTTTTTGACATATCCTCATCACTTCCGGTTTAACCGGAAGTACCATCAACTTTTTAATTTAAATACAAGTACCTACTTTTTTCCTATATTTGCTTTCTGTAGAAAATTCCCTTTTACTGATATATCATACAGGCCGTTTCTTTTCAAAATGGCGACCAGAGAATTTTTTAAAGAAAGTCAAGTGCCGCCATTATTTTTGTTTTAAGTACCTTTTTTTTGCTAAGTAGGGTGTAAAAATTTAAGAATGACCTTATTTACTTTCACAGATAGAGATATATTTCATTTTCTTGAATAAATTATTTGGATTTCGTAATTTCAGTTTTTAATGTAATTAATGAGAGGAAATTTAAAATTTAACAAACATTTTTCATGAAAACATCCCTATTTTATTTTATTTTTATTTACACTAAAATCTTTTTCTAGTGAGATATTACAACATATTGTTTATTTTTAAGATGGCGGCCATAGATCATTTATTGACGACATCCGAACACCGTAATTCTCTAATAAATGCTCTATGGTCGCCATCTTGAAAATAAACAATATGTTGTAATACGTCATTAAAAACGGATTTTAGTGTAGAATTTAAAAATAAAATTAAACAGGAGCTTTCTCATTTAAAATGTTTGTCAAATTTTGAATTATTTCTCAATAATTACATTAAAAACAGAAATTACGAAATCTAAGTAATTTAATAAAGAAAATGAAATATGTTACTACATGTGAAAGTAAAATAGGTTTTTCTTTTATTTTTATAGCCTACTTAGCCAAAAAATATATTTAAAACAGAAATAATGGCGGCACTTTATTTTCTTTAAAAATCTACTCTGGCCGCCATGAAAAGATGTTTGATATATAATTGAAAAGGAAATTTCATATAGAATATAAATATAGAAAAAAGTAGGTACTTGATTTTGAGGTCATGGTAATAACAAAAAAAATTCAATAGTAATACTGGAAAGTTTTATTTAGTCTCTTTTTATGTCTCTTTAGGGGCTAGGTTGTGGAACCTTCTCTATAATATTAATGTTATATTTAATAAAGATTTTAAAAACTGTCTCTTCTTAAAAAGGTAATAAAACAAATAAAATTTATTACACAATAGAAATATAATACGTTTTTAAAAAATATTATGCACATGAACTTATTATTTACCTTATAAAACAAGAATATATTTACTTAACTTATATGGAATATATTTATTATTTTATATTTTTTATTAAGATTATATTTATTTTTATTAGGCCACCCGTTACAATACTCACCCACGTATAAAACTTGAAAATCGTTACAAATATCGTCTATATTTTTCAAATGAAATTCCCTTGAACTTGTAATTAACAAAATATTAATTTAATGCTTGTAACCATACAAATAGCAAATTCAAAATGTAATCTGAGTAAAAGTTAAGTTGATTTGCATGGAATTGTATTCGGGGTGCTCTTTTCTTCCCTGGTGAGTATCATATTATGCGCCCCGATTTGTAACAGAAAACTTTTAATTGTTAATACGCAGGTTAACTTTTAAATACGATTGAAATTCGTAAGCACATTACTAAAAGATTAAGTAAAATAACAGATGCACGTGTAAAATAAACATTACTTCATTTTATTTTAAGCAATCACTTTCTATCAAACTACACAGGATGTTGTGTAATATTATAAATATAAATTTTTATGTTTCGGCCTTATTATAACCTTAAAAGCATTTTCGGTCTAAATCGAAGTGCCACCAACTCTTTTATTTAAAATACGAGTGCAACTTCTTTCTAAAGTTAAACCCCTTATAAAAATTTCGTTTCAATCTCAACATAGTGTTAATTCTAAAATGGCGGCTTTAAATAGTTATTTAGCTTAGAAGTGTAGAAAAGTCAGAATTTTCACAGGATGTAATAAATTCGGTTTTCTTTAATAAAACATACACATTTTTCAATTTTAATTTTTAATGTAATTAACTAGTAAAACTTTTTATTTCCACCAAGCAGATTTCACTTTTAACTAGTTTAATTAGTTAAATACTCAAAATTGTAGTTAAAACAGAATAAAAACGAGAGATAAAACACTTAGCATGTCGCCATTACATTTCTACGACAACGACTACTAAACGCGACATCTAGCGGCAACTTCTTACACTAGTTACATACCACATATTTTAATGTACAGGTAAGTATAAAGAAGAATCCATATTCTCTACTAAGTTTATACCACTATGCGATAGATGGCGCAATACATTCTACTACATGGTAAGAATTATCTACCTAGAAGTATTGCTGGATTATAAAACTAAAAACACTTTTATAACTAACACTCCCCCTTAATCCAGTAATACTGATAACCTATATCAACCCCAAACACTTTACAAAATAGTTATGTCGAGGACTATGGAGTCCTTTGGTAAAAATATCTGCTACCATCTCATTAGTGGGTAAATAGCTTAATTTGATTTCTTGTTTTTCAACAACTTCCCTAATAAAATGGTATTTAACATTTATGTGCTTGGTCCTGTTGTGAAATACTGGGTTCAATACTAGCTTTTGGGCACTTTGATTATCATTAAAAATTAAAACTGGTTCCCCTTTATGAAGTATCTCTTCTAAAAACCCTTTTAAGAATAAAGCTTCTTTTGATGCTTGAGACAATGCAACATATTCAGCTTCCGTGCTTGATAGACTAACCGAGTGCTGTTTTCTAGCTTCCCACGACACTGAATTACCCCCATACATAAATACATAACCCGTATAAGATTTAGCATCATTAACATCATTAGCCCAATCTGCGTCAGCATATGCGCAAAGACTAGCATTGGTCCCTTTCTTAAAAACTAATTTTTTATCTATTGTACCTTTTAAGTATCTAAGAATCCTCTTAGCATGCTGGAAGTGAACACTGGTATAGCAGTTGTTATATTGACTCAAGAAACTTACTGCAAATGCTATATCAGGCCTTGTATTCACTGCCAAAAACATTAATGAACCTATCAAATTTTGATAAGGAATATTTTCATCACATTTTGATCCCTTCTCTAATTTTAAATTATGTTCCAATGGTGTTAACACTGGTTTTGCTTCCTGCATGTTAAAAGAAGATAATAACTTTAAAATGTAGTCTTTCTGACATACCTTTATTTCATTCTTTTGCCTATCCCTTTCTACAGTTAAACCTAAACATTTTTAGCTTCTCCTAAATCTTTTACTTTAAAATTTTTAGCTAATGCACTTTTAAGATTTTGTTTTTCAACTTTGTTGTTTGAAAAAATCAAAAATCATCTACATATAGAGCAATTATTACAATTGAGTCATTTGAACTTTTAATATAAACACAAGGTTCATATTTTGATTTTTCATACCCCAAATTAGTAAGAACTTGTTCGACCTGTTTATTCCATAAACGTGATGACTGTTTTAAGCCATACAAAGCTTTATTTAACAAACAAACTTTATTTGGGTCTGTAACAAATCCCTCAGGTTGAGTCATGAAAATCTGTTCCTCTAAATGACTGTTTAAAAAAGCAGTTGAAACATCTACATGATCTATATCTAAATTTAAATTGACTGACAATGAAAATAACAATCTTATAGTAGAGTTTCTTACCACTGGCGCAAAGGTTTCATTAAAATCTACACCATATTCCTGTGTGTAACCTTTTGCTACCAATCTTGCTTTGAATCTTTTTTCGTCATTTTCACCGTTTTTCACAGTAAACACCCACTTGCACTTCACTATTTTTCTATCTTCTGGTTTGTCCACAAGTGTCCACGTTTTGTTTTCCATTAAGGCTTGATATTCTTCATTCATTGCTTGCTTCCATTCTTCACACTCAAAACTCTCCATTGCATCTTTGACAGAAGATGGTTCGTTCACTGCTTCTTGTGACACGTAATACAACATATGATCATGATACTGTTTTTCTTTTCTTGGTCGTGTTGATCGCCTTAACTCTTGGACTTGTATTTCTTCCTTTTCTCTATCTGAGTCACTATCTATTTCTTGAACTTCTTGAAGCTCCTGCTCACTTTTTTCTTCCAAAATTGGAATGCTAGCACTATTTTTATCAACTTTTTCTACTTCAAGCTTTTTGGACATTGCTTTTGTATTTAAGTTTTGTAAGAATTCATTTTCCAAGAAAACTACATCACGTGATTTTAATATTTTACCAGGATTTTCCATGTCAAATAATCTGTATCCTTTTGAAAATTCACAATATCCAACAAAAATATATTGTTTACTTTTTGGATCAAATTTCTTTCTCAATTGATCAGGTACATGCGCATAGGCTTTGCAACCAAAAATTCTTAAATGCTCGAGATTAACTTTCTCTCCATTCCATTTTTCTGCTGGAGTACTATCCTTTATGGCTTTATGTGGTGATCGGTTTTTCAGATACACAGCAGTATTTGCCGCTTCTGCCCACATTTTTTCATCCATATTTGCCTGTTGCATCATAGATCTTGCTTTTTCAACAATAGTCCTATTTGTTCTCTCGGCTACACCATTTTGCTCAGGAGTGTACCGTATTGTAACCTGATGTTGAATACCCTTAGACTTCAAATAATTTTCAAACAAATTGTTAACATATTCAGTCCCATTATCACTTCTTAGCACTTTAAGTCTTTTTCCAGTCTGATTCTCCACCATAACAAGAAAGTCTTTAAACACATTTAGTACTTCTCCTTTAGATTTTAAAAAGTACACAAAGATCTTTCGAGTATAATCATCTATTAAAGTAAAGATATACCTTGCCCCGCTCCAAGACTCTTTAGGCATCGGTCCACATAAATCGGTGTGAACTAGTTCCAATATATCTTTTGCTCGTTTACCACTAGTCTTTTTAAAAGGTTGTCTTGTCTGTTTTCCCAATAGACAAGTAGCACATTGGTCATCTTTTTCGTCTTTATACTTAACTCCTGTGGCCAATTTATTTTTTAACAAATTCATGCTAACTCTATTTAAATGTCCTAGCCTAATATGCCATAATTGCTTAGAGTTTTCATTACTGGTCAAGTATATTTCTTCTCGAACCAAATCTAGCTCGTATAAACCATTTTTATTGGTTCCGGTTACCACTATTTCACCTTCGGCTTTAAAATTATCTGAGTTATATACCTTGCATCCATCTTGGTCAAAAACAGCAACACGTCCTTTTTCAACCATATTACCAACGGAAAGTAAATTTGTTCTTAGTTCAGGTACATATACTACTTCAGAAATATCCTTTTGACCATTTTTTGTTGCAACTATCACATTTCCAACACCTAAACCTCCCACAGTCTGATTGTTAGCCACTACAATTTCACCACAATGTTTTCTCTGTAAATTATGAAAAATTTCTTCTTGATGACTCATATGCTGGGTTGCCCCTGAATCTATAAACCAGGTTGACTGTACAGGCTTATTTAAATCAGCAGTGTGTAATGCATTATTTGTTTTCTGACCTTTAACTTTATTGTCATTAACATTTTCATGCTTCTGATAATTTGTATCATCTTGATTTTTCTTGCATTGATACTTAAAATGTCCAGTTAAGCCACATCTAAAACATTTTACGTTTCTTTTTCCTTGAAACTTTTTCTTTGAGAAAAATGCCGAATCATCTTTATTTTCTTTACCATATTTATCATCCTGCAGTAACTTGGCTTTGACAAAATCACTTGTTATCACTGCACCAGAACTTTCAATTGCCATCACCATAGGATCATACTCTGTTGTAAGACCACTTAGCAAAATGACACCCAAAAACTCATCGTCTACTGGCTGTCCCATATCTGTTAATTTCTGAGATAACGACATAGCTTCATTTACATAAGCTTCCATGGTAGGAAAATTCGTTAATCTAATTCTGACCAATCCACGCATTAGACTTAACCTTCTGGATAAACCTTTATCCTCATAAGCCTTTTCCAAATTAGTCCAAGCCTCTTTTGCTGAACTAGCTGATTTAACATGTGCGTATACATTAGGTCTGATCATCAAACATATTTTTGCCAATGCTTTCTGATCCCAACGCTCTCTTTCTGGTTCTTTCGAAGTGTCATCGGCAGAATATCCTGCTATGGTTCTCCATAAATTTTCATGAACCAAAGTCATTTTCATACCAAATTTCCAACTGTTATAGTTTTCCCTGCCATTTAGCTTTTCAAAGCATAACTGCATTCCGCTAGCTTCCGCCATTTTTGGATTACAGCAAGTCACGTACAAGGGCACTAAACACACTACGACACTTTACATCCGTTTTTTACTACTTCTCCAGCACAAACATGTCTGGGCCCATAACCTGTTGGTATAATAAAACAGCAGATTTCACTTTTAACTAGTTTAATTAGTTAAATACTCAAAATTGTAGTTAAAACAGAATAAAAACGAGAGATAAAACACTTAGCATGTCGCCATTACATTTCTACGACAACGACTACTAAACGCGACATCTAGCGGCAACTTCTTACACTAGTTACATACCACATATTTTAATGTACAGGTAAGTATAAAGAAGAATCCATATTCTCTACTAAGTTTATACCACTATGCGATAGATGGCGCAATACATTCTACTACATAGTAAGAATTATCTACCTAGAAGTATTGCTGGATTATAAAACTAACTATCTATCTATCTATTCATCTATGTAACGGAATCTTTGAGCCATTTTAACCAACTTCCAGCTATTCGATTTCTTTGAAACTTTGCACACGTGTCAAGGACCGATGAAGATGCAATAATTTAAAAACAGTATCCCGTTATCTTTTTGAATCGCCAGGAAAAAAATTCCATTATATTATAAAAACAACACCTAGGATGCCATCTGTTGGCAACATTTCAAACTTTGCTATTAAATGAAGAAGAAATTTTTTAGTTTTTACACAATTTGGTTAGTTGCACTTATGAGTGTTCAATTTTATGAGCAATAAAAATATAGCCAGTTGCACCATGAGTTCAAGGATTCCATATTAAAATTACTTACATTATGTGTAATGTATACATAATACATAATGTGCAATTAATAAAAATTAACATTCTTTTTGGATCGCCAGGAAAAAAATTTTCCTTTATATTATAAAAATATAAAAACAACACCTAGGTTGCCACCTGTTGGCAACATTTCAAACTTTGCTATTAAATGAAGAAGAAATTTTTTAGTGGGTTGCAATATATTGGCAACGGTCCAAACATTGCCTGGATTGCCATCTGTTGGCAAAATTTCAAACTTTGCTACTTAATGAAGAAGAAATTTTTAGTGAGTTGCAATCTGTTGGAAAAATTTTAAATTTGCCACTCTTGTTCATTAAAAAATTTTTCGCCATTTTGTCAAGAGTAGCAGAAACTAAAAATGAAAAATAATTAATAGTTTAAAAACTAAAAAACACGCTTTTATATGCAACCGAACTAAAAATTAGAAAAATAATTTTTCATTAAAAAATATTGTCATTTCATAGTAAAAAGCGTGGGGTGATAAATATATATTAAATGTTATAATTATTATATTTGCAAATATCTATGATGGAAAAGTTATGAAAAATAGTAAAATGCACCCCACGCTTTTTACTATGAAATGACAATATTTTTTTTTTTAATGAAAAAATTATTTTCTAATTTTTAGTTCGGTTGCATATAAAAGCGTGCTTTTTTAGTTTTTTAAACTGACACGCCTACTACATTGCCAGAAAATAAATAGGCTTTCTTTTTAACTAACAAAAAAAATAGGTATAGGGCAAATCTAAGAAATCTGGCATATATGCCGATAGGGGTTGCCAATTTCTTAAAATTTTAAGATTCTGTCTTGATTATAAAACACAATCAGGGCAACAAAATAAAAAAATACATATTCTTACAAAACGGGTTACAATAGAATTATTTTCGGCTACATTTTTTAAACACACTATGCAAAAAATAAAATGTTAAAAAAATAATTACGTGAAATATTAACTACGACATCTTGGTAAAAAATATAAGTTAACTTTTAAGAACAATTCAAACTACGTAACAAATCATTTAGCTTATAAATTTAAAGCGTCTTATTTAAATTAAAAGTAAATAGGAACCAACAACATAATTTGTGTCAGAAAAATGAAAAGCGAGATCAAATGTAATTCGCAAATTAAAATTTTCAAAGGTGCAAAAAGTCTGTTTTAATTAAAAATATTGACCGGTATAAAAAAACTCCTAAAAACTTCTCCGCCTTTATTAGAAAAGGGATATTAAAATAAATATAATTTTAAATTCATTGAAAGCGGACTTTTGAGCCACATCTAATCAAGGGTAAAATTCATTTTATTGGAGATTTAATAAGAAGTTTATTTTATTGCTTTATTTCAATGCGAATATTCTGTGCATTATTAAATTTTTTGTTAATAATTTTTTTTTCTTTTTACAATTTTTATTTGTTGCATTAAAAGATTATTTATTTATTTTAGTAACAAGTTCAATAAAAAAAAACTATAACAACTTTATACTTTAAGTAGAGACTTTTAGAATTAAGATTATATTTTAAAATAAGATATCTTTTTATTTTTTTATGACATTATTTAAACACACGACTCAGTAACCACAAACTTATGATTTGTTCTAGTTAACTTAAGGGGCTATATACATTTATTTAAGCATATGTTTTTACGTATATAAAAATTAAAAATTAATCCGTGAAATAGTTTCGCGGAAATGGGCGTATTTATAAAAAAAATTAACTAAGTGTATAGGTTTCTTAAAGCTTTAAACGCGTTTTTCCCAAAACAGTGTTTTCGAAAACGGTAACCACGATTTCTCGAAAACTACTGAACCGATCGCTCTCAAGTTTTGACAATATCTTTTCAGATATATTTTTTAGCAATTTAAAGAGGTTTGTCTTTTGCAATAAATATTTGTTTTTTAATAAATAATTTAATGTCTAAATTTGAACCAGAAATTTATTTTTGTGTTTGAGAAACTGTCATTTTGCAAACCATTTTTTTTTGCTTATTTTTTTGATTAGTTTATAGATTATACATTTCTGAAAGTAGATACGTTTGGTTTGGATATAGGGGTCACCGCAAAACGTCTTTTTTAGAGGAGCATCCGGAAATCGGTTACAGTGGCTTTTAAAATATTTTTTCTAAAAAAATTAAATATGTCAAGATATTAATAAAAATATACACAATACCGGGGTGCCCACGAGATCACTTTCCGGCTGCCATTTTGTTATTTCTTTATCGATACTGACGAAATTTGGTAGGGTTGTTAAACTAGCAAAAAGTAATTTTAAGATGTATACCATAGGCTTTTACGACTTCTGGTTTCACCGGAAATGACTAGAACTTTTGATTTTTAAATGAAACACCCTGTATATTTTTTGCTTTTGGGTTCTTCAGATCATTATAGTCGGAATACAATGTTTTTTAAACAAATTTTGGTCAAATTTTAGTTTTAATTTAAATTTTTATTTTACATCTAAAGTGCCATGATCATTCTAATCAGTCCTCATACTTAACTTACTTCAGAAAAATACGAAATCAATTTTATCTTTTAACTTGTTTACTGGAGGGATCTAAACTTTTTTTCTTTAACAAAAATATAAAACTTCTTTTTATATTTTTACCCTAGCTCAAAAACCAAAATAGGACCATATCACTTTAATAATATTTCTAAATGTAGTATTTTAAAGCAAATCCAACGATATAAAACACTAAGATACTTTACTTTATTTTCTTTTAAGAAACAACATTAATTATGTATTGATATTAAAGTCGATAAACCTTACCGTTTCGGCACCAAAAGACATCAAAGTTTTCATCAATTTTAATTAAATTACCTACATACATACAGGGTGTACAGTGACTTAACCGACAAACTTAACCAAACGATTCTACAACAAAAAATTATTTTGTGTTGTAGAATCACCCCATAAAGTTTGTTGGTTGAGTTACTGGACACCCTGTATGTAGGTAATTTGATTAAAATTGATGAAAACTTGATATCTGGTGCCTAAACGGTGAGGTTTATCGACTTTATTAAAGAGTACCTTATTTTTAAGTTTTTGATTGTCTATAAAATGGCGCCCCCAGCTTTGGGGTATCTGTCAAAATAAAAAGTTATGATATAAATAAATTTTAAGTTTTAGGTAGAGTGCCCTCTGGCGATATTTAAAAAAAGCACTTTTGTCTTAAAATTTTAGAATCTGCAAAGCTCGATTTGTGTGCAATGTACGTGGGGACCTTTTGTTTCGTCTTCAACAATTTTAATACCTCAATTTACTAAAAGGCATTTTCTTATAGGGGCGCCTAATATTTTTTGCACCAGGGCGCAAGTCACCTTACGAACGGCCCTGCCCATAGCTACAGGGTTACGAGTGTTTACACGTAATTCACAGGTTCTAGGTTCGAACTCCGGATAAGTAACTTAATTTTTTTTAATTTTATATTATACGTCTCTTTAAATTTCTATTTCTTATTGTTTATGATTTAATATTCACAAAATAATTTTCTACTTTTAAATAATTTTAAGATATATCTCATTGCTGACTTTTATGCTGACGATGACGTCCTGTTATCCCTTTGCCTTTCCTGTCTGACAATATTTTTTATATTTTTTTTTTGGTGTTGTAATATATCGGATCCACCTGACGAAGTATTTTGTAACATGTTTTTAACTTGATAAAGTTGCCAGCCACGAAACGTTAGGATAAATACAATAGTGGATTTATTTGCCTGTCCCATTCCGCTTTAACTACTTTAATCAGTTTTTTCAAAGGGTACTTTAAACTAAACTACATTATTAAACAAGAAAACGGCACACAAATAATTATCCATATTAGATCAACCTTTTTAATAGTTTTTATAAGCAAAATTGTCGGACGGCGGCATCCACCGATAAAATAAGGCAAAACCGCCGGTAGAAACAAATTAATTAAAATTTTCGGCGGTTTTCATATACCTAAATTTAATAAACCGCCGGATGGCGGTTTTTTATTATAATTGAGCAATATCGTCGGCGGTCGTTTAGCCAGTGCCTAAAAAAAAGAGTATTGTGTTTAAACTACAGAGTAATGCCAAATTAAAAAATATAACAAATTCCTTAATAGATTACAGCACACAAATAGATTTTTTTTAATTGGTGAGTTTAATGAAAAAAAAATACAAAATTTTAATAAGCTTCTACATAAAGCAAGCTATGAGCAATAACCTCACCTCACCAAGTTTCTTTTTAAATTAGGTTAGCAAGAACTATAGAGGTAGTCTATTTCATATTAATATTTAAAAAGTGTATTTTTTAAATTAGAGATACCTATTTCCGTAAAAATTTTGGAGATAAAAAATAAAAACGTTATTGTTTTGCCATTTTTGTACCGCGATATCTCCCTAGTGGTTGACTCCATTTTTTAGAGGAAACTACCCTTTATTTTTAAGAAGGAATCACTTCCTAAAATTTTTCGCATCTGTTTAGAAACACCCTGTATTATATGTCTAGAAAAACAACTTTTTTAGTTGTGTCAACTTTCCGTGTCACGTGCGTTAAAACATATCTTTAACATACTTTAAATTTAAGTAATTAGGAATGCAGTATTTTTTTATTTAAAGTGATTAATACTCTACAAGTATAGATACACGTCGTGCCAAAACGGCCATGGGTAATTTTTACGAATGTGTGGAAAAAAGCACGACAAACAGCAACGACAAAGCGAAACTGATGCGTCATCCTAGCAGAAAGATGCTTGCAAGCAGGCATTTTTGTCCAATCTCTACCTGCTAAGTATTCTACTTACAGAAACACAATTGAACGCCACGATATAAGTCAACGTGAATAATTAGATACTATTCTATTATAAATAATGTAACAAAAGATCTAAATACCATTTTGCGTTAATAAACAACCATTTAAATAAAATCACTCCTAAATAGTGTAGCTTTCTAACTGTAAAATAATTTTTATGATCGGTTCAGTATTTCCGAAGATTAGCCTCTATAAACAAACAAGCAAACGAAAAAGTAAAAAACTTTACCTCTTTATAATTAATATTAGTATAGATTATAATTATTACTATATTAACTGTTTATAATTTAGTTCTAAAATGTTTCAATTAATTACGTAATTAAAAACATACTTAAGTGATTACTTAACCCGAGATGACAGAATTTGATAAACAAGATAGCCATCAACAACTTCCGTTCTTATTAAAAGGAAATCATTAAAATAAACCAAAAACGAGAAAAGAGATTTAAATGCGATAGAAGCAGAGTTCGTTTTGCTTTTTGTATTAATTAATTAACATTGACTTAATCTTTTATCAAAATCTAAGTATTATTTGTTTTAATTAATTAAAAATTTAAGCTCTAACAGTTGTTAAATTATTTTGTTTTGTAATCCGTCTTAAAAATTTTATCTATTCATAGTATACCTTAAAAATATTAATCCTTTAATCTTGTGGGCGTCACATTTGAAAGTAACCTTAACTGGCATAAACACATTGTATCTATAGCCACGGCGGCTTCAAAAAGCTTGGATTTCTCTTTCGAGCCAAAAGTATTTTCCGCTTCTAATTTATACACTTTATATGTGTCCCAAATCCGACCTCCCTTGGAATATTGTTCTCATATCTGGGGTATGGCGTCCTCCACAACCCTAAGCATTCTTGATTCTATTCAAAGAAGAGCTATTCGTCTCATTAATGATCCTTCACTTACAGAAAGGCTTCCCTCTCTTGCCCATCGTCGGGCTGTGGGGGATTTATCGCTTTTTATAGGTACTTCCATGGCTTCTGCTCTGAAGAATTGTCCAGTATAGTTCCTCCACTCACGGTTCCCAACAGAGAAACTCGTGGTTCCGCGCGTATGCATCCCTATACGGTCCAACTGGACAGGCCCCGAACTTCTCACTTTGTTCGTTCTTTTATCCCTAGAGTTTCTAGATTGTGGAACCTGCTGCCCGCGGAGGTCTTTCCTTCCCCCCAAATCTTCAAGTATTTAGTAAGTCCCGTGTGAACAAACTCCCTCTTACCTCGCTTAAGACACCCACGGTACGTTAGTATTTAGGCTTTTAACCTTCGTGGTTTGTCCAAAGATAAAAAAAATAAAAAATAAATTATGTTTTTTTATATAGGATAGTCCTACTACCAGATCGCACCATTATTTTTATCAATCTGGGGTACTGATTAGACAAATAATTAAACCGTTGGGCGTAGCGTATCCAGAGTAAATATTAAGATTGGTGTAATCTCGTAGGAATACTTTTTTAGCTTTAAGTACAAAAACCCGTTTTAATAAAAAAATACATAATTTATTTAAAGGAATAAAGCATGTATTAAGCCTAAACTAGATTTATCAAACCCTTTTATTTGATATCCATATTGAGGTTGTAGTGAAGTTATATATAATCCGCAATTTTGTATCGGCGGCCATCTTGGATTTACAATCATAAAGAACATATTATACTGTATTGTCATCAATATTTTAAGTGTGTGCTAAATTTCCGATCAATCGGTTGTCGTGGAGGGGTCAAATCCCAATTACCAGATTTGACCCAAATAAATAAATAAATAATAAACAAGTTAAGTTAAGTAAAACTGTTTAATAAAACAATACCAAATATAAACCAAATTAGTTAAGGAGATTTAAGATATTTATAAAATATCAACAATATAAATTATCACCATTTAAAGATTCGTACAGGAGCTAGGAAACACCCTATATATTGTAAAGAGAAAGTCCGGAAAGCCCCGCCCACCTAAGCAAATTTGAATATTGTGAAGTATCAGTAACATACTGTATAAGCAATCGGTAAAAGGTATATCGGCCAGTAAAGGATGTGTGTCATGGAACAAAGAATGTACGTGAGTCATCAAATCCGAAATGTTTATAGTGAAAACATTTTAAAATCACTATTAAGTACCCTTTAAATTATAAAAAAAAACATAAAAAAGGTCGCCTGCAATCGAACTATTTTACCTAAGGCGCCGCTATCCTTATCAGTGCCGCGCCGATAGAGATAGAGATACCAGCATAAAAGTTAATCAACTAAAAGAATAGTTAATGCACTCGCTATCAGCGCGATTGAAAGCGGCTTTCAAACAGTGCCGGCAAGGTCGAGCCACCGTGTACCATGCGAAGCGAACGACAAGCACAGTATAGAAAAGGATAACAGGCTTTCTTTTAGCCAGCAAGTCGTCAAAGGAAAGGCGGGGTAAAAGGGGCCTGATCGGAGCCGCGTCGTCGAGTGCATTAACTATTCTTTTAGTTGATAAACTCCGCCTGCATCAAGCGGCATATCATAAAAGAAAGTTTGTAAAGGCGGCCGCGCAGAACGAGCCTGCCGATTTGTTATTTAGCTGATTCGGTATAGCTCTATATTAAAAACTGCATTGATTACCCAAATTCATTTTGTTAAAGTACGCTAAATTTTTTTAATAAACGTTTTTAGTAAAAAAAATTTAGAAGAATGCCCGATAAGTTGAATAATGAATAACTCTTACCAATTAACATATTTTTTACTATAAAATAAAACATTCTTAAATAAATTAAACCATATAAAAATGTAAATTACATATTTATACAGCTAAATGGCAAAATATATGGTTTGTTGCACCCTTGGCCAGAACAATTATCTCTGTGCAATTTTATCTTTAAAAATGCAATTTTTTTCAAAAACATTACAAAATATAATGTTTTAATCATGCATAATAAAATAAAATTAATCACCTACATTTTAATACATTAATAATGCAAATTAATACTTATTTATCGTAGTAGTAACTTTTCAATTTTGACAGAAGAAAAAATACATCAAGCCGCATCCAAAACGTTTTTCGTCGACTGCAGGATTAAAAGTGGTTTCACGGAGCGCAAATTAGCTAAGTTAGCATTTTAGCTCTTAAAGAATTATGACTATTCTTTAATAATAGTTGAATACTTTGCAACACATCATTCCAGTAGCTACATGCTACATGACATAGCAAGATTTGATATAAATAGCGACCAAATTACTTAGTATTTTTACATAAATTTACCAATCAAACATCAAACTTACTAATGCTGGAAAACTTACCCGTTACTTAGCAATTCGTTCATTATTCATGAAGACTTTTTATGACCCGAGAATATCCCATCTCGGCCGAGAGCTCGCTGACGACGTAGACTGATCGCTCTTCGGGGTAAAATAGGGCAAAAGAAAATATAGGAAGTCTATAGAGCCCTGTTTACTCATCGATAGCTCTACGGAAAATTGATAGGCAAATTTCCGTGTGTTTTAGTGCCTCGTGTTTTCAAAGCTAACAAGAAAATAAAAAATTAAAAGCACTCTTTATGGGTACTTATCGAATGGATGTCGAACACAAACGAGTCTAATCCTATGCTAAATTTAATATTTAAAACTTTCTTTCTGCAATTTAATTTTTGCGGATCGCTAAAATTGATGTTTTGATTTCAGCAAAGTAGATTAATTTAAATAAAAAAATCTTTGAAAAACCCATTAGCTTTTCTTTATACTGCAGGCTTACAAAGTTTGTTTGCTACTTTATAATATGAAAGTTAAAGTTAGACTATGCAGTAGAGATTAAAGTATAATATCTTTTATAATTTATTTATTTTTGAAAATTTTATAAAATTATTGTTAGACAGCTTCCGTCCAACTCCAGGTGTGGACCAGTGCACGCACGAGTTGATTGAGAATAATAAAAAGAACCTTTTTCCAGAGTTTAAACGGAATATTAATAATAATAATAATAATAATAATAATAATAACAATAATATATATCTATATATGTGTATATAAGGCATTCATGCATCCGCACATTTATACAGCCTCGTTTACACTGGGACTCATTCATACTTCTTCACATTTCCAAAATATATATATATATAAAAAGACAAAATTTAATTTATAAATACAAAACTAGAACTAAATTAGGTTGAAAAATAAATGCGATACTACTGTATAAATGTAAAATAATCATCAAAAGTCGTAAACATAAAAAAAGTAAAACAAAACTAAAACTGTATTTAAATGTCAAAAACAAACAAAGTAAATGGGACATAACTGTACAAAAGTAAAATGATTATTAAAAGTCATTAAAATTAAAAAGGTAAAACAAAATTAAAACTTTACGTAAAAAACAATAATAAACAAATAACTGGGACATTACTGTACAGAGCAAAATACTCGTCAAGGGAATAAAACATTTTTTCCAACAAAAAAGCCTTAACTCCTTTTTTAAACAATGTTTCACTGGTAATTACTTTAATGTTTTGGGGTAGTGCATTAAAGATCTTAAAACAATTATAATAAGGACTTTTTTCATACATTCTAGTTCTGTGCTGGGGTATGATAAGGTTTAACTACAATTTAAGGATAAAGTCAGAGTCTCAAATTTGTCAAATATATATTAAAATTTAGGTGACATGTTTCGCCGTCTCCGGCATCATCAGACCTAACTATTTAAAAACAACAGTTGTTGAACTGTTGTTTTTAAATAGTTAGGTCTGATGATGCCGGAGACGGCGAAACATGTCACCTAAATTTTAATATATATTTGACAAATTTGAGACTCTGACTTTGATCCTTAAATTGTAGTTAAATCTATGTTGAGTCTCTTTGAGAAAATGGACAGATTCTTAAGTGTGATAAGGTTGCTGCGGCCTCTTGTAGTCATGTTGTTGTAGAAATCCAGTTAAACAGTGATTAACTGTTACTTTAAAAAAGTTGGTCGGTCGCTTAATGAAAGGTTAGTTGTCTGACGTTACACAAATGTGGTGAGTTTTTAAATCTACTGAAAAAAACCTTTTTATTATTAATACAATATACAAAGTATTTTATTTAAAAAAAAATGTTGTTTTGCCCTTTCCCCCTTCTTAAAGACTTTATCCCTCTAATTATATTATCAGAAAAGGGAAATATTTGTGATTTGACGATACAATTTGATACAAATTCACGAAGAAAAGTTAGATATTTTGTGTAAGAATGACGGATTTACTTTTAAACCTAAGATTTTTTTGGAAGGGGAGGAAGAAAACGAAAATATAAAGAAAAAAATTCATATGAAAATGTTTCTCTGTGGGCTAATAGCATTATTATTAAATATAGGTTGTATTTAAACAAAGGTTTTGCTACGGGATTGCCTAAAAACTTATGGTCAAGGCTATATTTAAGGTGTTTTATCCACTTAGAAGTCCGAAAAATGCCAATTTTTCAAGATTTTTTTTTTAATAGCCCTTTTGATTTATTAATTTAAATTTATATATATATACATATACATATTGTATACTTTTAACAATATTATTATAAATTATTATTATTTTAAAAGCCTCTGTAACCGATGTCCGGGAGCTCCTCTAAAAAAAAAGCGTTTTGCGGCGACCTTTATACCTCTGGACTGGATTAACTAAAATTAGAATACCTAACGTAACTAGTATTAGAAATGTATATGCCATAAATTAATTAAAGGAATAAGCAAAAACACTTTTTAACAAAATGGCTGTTTCTTATACACAAAAATCGATTTCAGACCTCAAATTTACACACTAAACTATTTATTAAAAAACAAATATTTATCGCAAAAGAAAAACCTTCAACTAATTGTTAAAAAACATATCTAAAAAGCTTTTGTTCAAATTTAAGACCAATCAGTTAAGCAGTTTTCGAGTTACCGTGGTGACCGTCGTCGAAAACACTGTTTTAAGAAAAACTTTTTTAAAACAAATGGTTATTTTAGGCAAATGCTTCTGCCTAGGCAAATGCCTGCTGCCTGGGCAAATTACTTCATAAAAATAATATTTATTTAAAAACCTAGGTACATGCATATGTCGTATTTTTGTTAGGCAAATGAATGTGATATATTTTATAACATGTTAGGTAGGGGTATGCGAATAATTCAGAACTTACAATTATTCGTTCCGAATCAAATATTAATATTCGATTTAAGACTCTAATCAAATAATTTATTAATTCCAATTATTCCAAAGTTTTCAAATAATTCTAAAAAAATTGAATAATTCGATTTTTTAGAACTATTACGAATTATTGTGGTAATCGCGAATTTTCAAAGATATTGAATTTAGGATTTGATATGTTTGATACCTAAATAAAAATTTGACAAATAATATACATTTTATTTGGACCATAAAATTTAATTACATAAATAAAACAATTATTATGAAAATTTACTACAAGTTCTTGTTTAAAAATAATAAATATGATACTGAATCTGGTGATAAAATTATTTTTATTTTTCTTTATGGATAAAAAAGTTAAAAATATATATAGAAAACTTAAAGAAATTATTTTCTAGAGTTTTGAAACATTACACACTGAAAAAGAATTAACTTAACTCAAGAACATCATTTAAAAGAAAAATAACTTTTGTAGCTAAGAAAATGAATTCTTAATTTTCGAGCTAAAGAACTATTCTTGTTCTTAAATATTTTTCTTAGATCAAGAATTAATTCAAAAAAGTATTTTCTTCCAAATAGTGTTTTTAAGTCAAGATTTTGGCTCTTGAATCAAGTTATTTTTTTATCAGTGTGTGTATACCCATTTTTCATATTTTTTTCAAAAGTAAATTAAAAATAATAAAAGGTAAAATAAATTGGAAAGATCTCTTGCTAGTTTAATAGTATTCTAGATTTTTGTTACTAACTGAGACAAATATATATTAAAATTGAGCAATTGTCTTCTTCGGATAATTAATTTTTAATCTTAAAGAAAATTTATGGGTCAGTAAAATATTTTGATGCCCGATGTTATGAAATCACAATTGGATAAAATAGAAAATCCATTCATATTTTCATAATAAGTATTTGCTTTGTTCGTAAATTATTCAAACATTTTTGAATTATTGAAATTTTTCGAATAATTATTATAAAAGGTGTTAGTATATTGTGGCAAGGGACATTTTGCTATTACATGAATATTACATACATATTAATATTACATAAAGGGTTATGTAACATATAAAATTGTAATGTAACTTTTTTGTTTTCGTTATATTTCAATTTTAGTGGGCGTGTAATTTGATTGGTTTGAAGCGGTATAGACGCTCATGCAAAATTGTCGCATTGGGGCGGTCATGGTTAGTTAAACCCTATTTTTTATTTACTTGTTTAAGAAATAAAAAAAATGTTTAACTAACCAGAACTAACCATGACCATGTGACAGAGTTGCATGACCGTCTGGTTAGACAAATATTTCTATTTCCATTTGCCTAAAATTTGCTTAGGCAAATAGAATCAAATCCCATTTTACTAGGCAGATAGACATTTGCCTAAAATAACCATTTGCCTGCGACATATATAATAGTCTCATAAGAGGATTATTATCACAGCTCATGGAAAAATTCGTTGTCAACCCAAAAACGATTAATCGAGAATAATTTAACTAAATAATTACTTTTTGGTTTTTGTTTAGCCGTAGTTTGGGTAAACCATTTTCAGTTTTGAAAACTGTTTTCGAATATTCGGTTAACCAGTTTTGTTTATTTTATTTTTGCCAGCCCCATTTTAAATATTAATATTACATGAAATAATTATATTTTTTTACATACTTTTATTATTTATTTAAAAAAATCCTGATAACATCACATTTCATTTTTAGAAGGACACTTTCTGGGGTTAGAATTTAGTTGGTCAGGGCTATACTCTCCACCCTCCAACAGAACCGTACGCAGGGGCGTAAGCTTTGTTAACTTACCTAAAAACCTTTTTTTTTTTTTGGTTGTCGCCTTTTGCCGCCAAAATCACTTTCTGCGTACGGCTCCGCCCTCCAACACAATCGTCAAAAAGTTTAATGGAAAGGAGGGTCAAATGATATCAAAAGTTTATTTTTTTTCTAATGGTTTTAAGTACTCTCTAAATACCTGGGTTCTAATCGGTGTTTCGCCCTCATAACTTTTTAATTGTTTTAAATATCAACATAGAATTTGGTACGTAGGTATATCATACAAATGTACCATCGTTCCCAAAAAAACTGGGACATTAAAATCCAAGTAGAAAAGTGTCTCCTGGTGTATGAGAAATCGCTTTCCTTATATTTAAAATTTTTTGACGTGGCTGTCACAAAATCACATTGCTTTGACAAAATCAAAACATATTATTCTAGTAGATTAGGAGATAAAACTAGATTTTGTTGTCCCAGTTTTTTTTTGGGCACAATTGTACATAGATTCACGTATTCAGTTTTTTTCGGTTTAGCCAGAAACGATCTTTATTTTCTTGTTTTAAATGAGACACCCGAAGTGTTGTTATTAAATTTCTTTGAGTCGCGATAAAATGAGTATTAACGTGAAAGTACGAAAAAGTACCAAGTTTTGCAATAACTATGTTAAAACAGTATTATGTGGATAAAGGCCATTTGTCAACAACACTTTAGAGTATAAAAATTCCCACGATACTCGTTTTCGTATGTGAGCACGTTTATAATGCGAATAAAAGGGCCGTCTGCCGGGAATACAACAGTTATGCTAACATTCAAATTTAATAATTGACCGAAAAAGTTGACTTAATGAAAATTCAAGGCAAATATACCCATAGTCTCGGTCTAGTGTTTCAAAAGTAAACAGTTAGTTAAACAGTCCCTGATGGGACCTTAGAGTGAGCACGGTATTTACCTTTGTAACCAGAATAGTCTAGCATATAACAAGAAATTCCCCTGGTTATAATACCTGGAAGCACAAGAACAATAAACGTTTGGTGTTCTGCTTTATACTGTATGCACACTGCCAGGCTAGTTTCTCGCTTCTTTAGAATTAAATTAAGCATAAAAGCTGTCTTGGAACAAAATGTTTATATAATGGCAATGCGTTTCTTTTATTGTAAATTTAAATAAAGGTAGCTCATTATCGAGCTTATAACCTTGTTTCTCTTTATACACACAACAACGTAAAGGCAAGCTATTAATATAAAAAGAGTCATAGCCTGACTAACAAAATTATCGTATTATGTTCTCGCAACATATTAACCCTATTAAGATAGGTTTTATGTCTTTAATACAAAGACGATAACACACCAAGATAACAGAAATACTTGCGACACTTTTTGGTAAGTTAAAAAAATATTTTAAATGAAAGACGCAAACTACAACGCTCATTATACCTATATACACTTCTGGACAAAAAACTTTTTGGTCTTTTGACCGATCCCAATTATCTTTTTGTTTAGTGATAGCTTTTTCCATCATCAAGATTATTATTAAATATGGGAATTTGAAAATGTTTTATAGGGTTATGTGTTGTACCGGGACGAGCCAAATGTTGTATTTTGACCCACATTTTCACACCATGTGGAATCTTTTAACGTCATAATTTTTTATCAGTGTATTGAATTTTAAAGCCTCATCTTTTCTTTGCATTTTTTTTTATTTATATCAATATCCTAACTCTAAAAGAAAACACAATTTTTTAAAGAAGACAATACAATTTGTGTTTAGTTATACTTTCCTAAAATTTTTAATTTTTATGATAAAAAAATTCAAATATAAGTTTGTTAGGTTGATTTGATATCACCAGTAAAAAGATCTTTTAAAGACCTCGCAAAAAATACATTTGATATACTAATCTTTATTAGTTTCGAAAATATGACCATCTAAATCCTAAGTTAAAATATGATTGGATATCGGGTGTCCCTAGTCGGTGGCTTACCCCATAACTTTTTATTTTTAGTACGTAAGTATGTCACATCAAAATGCATTGTTTCACATATTCAGTTATTTCCTATCACTTCCGGTTTAACCGGAAAAGACCCTAACTATTTGATTTTTAAATGGGATACCCGGTATATTATTAGTTATTTGGATAGAAAATTACATTTCAAGAACAATGACACTGTATTTGCAACTTTTTGACATCTAACCTCTAATTTTTTTAAGTTTAAATTTTCGATTTGCCATTAATGCGAAAATAAAATTTAGATCAAATAGTCACGAAAAAAAAAAATGTAACAATTTTTTCTTTTTATAGCTTATTATTTTTCCTAATAGTATCAACTAACACATCAACCTGTTACTCTTGTAACACACTCAATGGTTAAATTAAGTAGAAAAAAAGAGGCAGTATCTAATTTAATTAGTAATAATACTTATTGTATTTTCTAAGCCTCCTAACTTCTTCACAATAATACGGGCTAGCTCTTAGAGAAAAGATAACAGTTAATAAGAATTGTTGTGATATACTGCTAACTAAAATATTGATTATGTGGTATTAAATTGTAAAAAGCTCTTTAAAGATATTATAGTGAGCCACCCCCGACCCATTTAAAAAACTGACTTAAGACCATTAATACGAGTTTGCAAACTTTAGACTACTCTGTAGAGGCTATAAAAAACAAAAAGACAGTCGCATTTATTTTTCCGTGATTACTTAATCTAGAGTTTGTCGTTTTATCGCACTCATGGCATTCTAGATTAAAGATTTAAAATTAAAAAAATTAGATGTCAGGTGTCAAAATGTTGGCAATGCAGTGTCATTGTACTTGAAACGTATTTTTCTATTTAAATATGTCATAATATACCGGGTATTAGAGTTGGGTCGTATTCGAATACTCAGTATTCTGAATAGTTTTCAGAATAAATTGGGCCGGTAATCAAATAGTATTCAAATACATTTGTGTGTTTGGTATTCGGTATTAAGCAGAATACTTTTTGAGCGAGTATTCAGATTTGTGTATTCGAATACTTTTAAAGTACTCAATAAATAATTTTTTTAGTATGTATACCAATACGGGCGTACCGAGTATTCGAATACCAAAATTGTAATGATCGGGATACCGAAAGGAAGAGAAGTAAGAAAAACAAGATGAGGATCTTTTTTTTTTTTTTTTGTTCTTCCAAATTTTCATGCAGTGGTCGTACAGTCCCGGTATTCATGAATACTTAGTATTCGAATACTTTTTTCTTTCAAGTATTTAAATATTCGGTATTCGAATACTTTTTTTCCGGTATTCGTATTCGGATTCGAATACGAATTTTCAGTATTCGACTCAACTTTGATTTGACTTAAAATAAGAAAGTTAAGGACTTTTCCGGCTAAGCGGAAGAAACAACTAAATATGTAAAACAATGCATTTATATGTGACATACCTACTTACCAAATTTTATTTAAATATCTTTAAAACAACATTACAAACATTATAATTTAATTGCATTGCGGCTTTAAAATCCAATGCACTGGTAAAGAATTTTGACGTTAAATTATTCCACAGGTGGTTCAAAAATTTGGGCAAATGCAACATTTAAAGGTTTTCTGTATAACACCTAATCCTATAAAACTTTTGCAATCCCATATGAAATAATAATCTTGATAAAAGATGCTAAAACTGAACCAAAAATTTATTGAAATCGGTCAAAAAACTAAAAAGTTATTTAAGATTAAATTTAAGGTAGTTCTACCGATACCACAAGAGTCAAATAAGTGCTTAAGGTAATTTGACTACTGTGGTACTTATATTTGGCCACGCCGCGTAAAAACAATAGAAATCATACGCAAAATTTACCACTACAAGCAATCTTTAAACAAGTTATAGGTTTAAAATTGTTATGTTTATTTCCTAATAAAATCTCTATACCACCCTTGTCATATCACCCAAAAATATATTTTATTGAAAAGGCAAAACAATCACTGAAAAAAACATAACAAATTTGTAAAACAAGGTCAAGTAGCACATAAATTTAAGGATAAACATGGAAAGTTTTTGTCAACTAACGTAAATATTAATACATCGGATTATTGTCGTCGAATTGTTCATTTAAAAACACTCAGAAAAAACATGTGTTTTAATTATTGCGGATATTTATTATCACCTATTGGATCTTGTAACCGAGAAACGTATTGAAATGGCATCAATTTTTTCATGTCACATATACCGTATTCGATACACTTTTTCGGGCGCAGCATAACCTTTGGCGGCGTTGCCACATATGTCAGTCACATAGCATATTTTTGTAAAGTAATTAATAATTACTCCTATCAAAAGCCCTGAAGGTCGGATTTTTAATTAGCCAAAATGTTCAAACTTGTTTTTTTCTTCCGTTGAAACAACTTTCATTGAAAACTAAACATCAGTTTTTGTGAAGTGAAGAGTAAAATAAAATGTGCGATTTCCCATAGGGTTCAATGTTAAAATCAATTTTTTTATTTATTTATTTATTTATTTATTAAATAAATAAATAAAAAAAATTGATTTTAACATTGAAATTTATTAAATAAATAAATAAAAAAATTGATTTTAACATTGAACCCTATGGGAAATGGGAAAAATTATAATATTTATATCTTTTTTTAGTTCTTTGTAGACCCTTGAAATTTTAACTGGACGATATTCTTATTAGAAAGTACTAGTATGCTAAGTTTTATAATTTTCTGAACATTAATTCTTACACCGAATAAACTATCCGAATATTTTTTCAATATTGTGCTTAATAAATAGTTCTTAAAAAATTATGAAAAAAACTTCGACTGCTTTAGGATCTCGTGTTATTGTAACACATGTGTCCAAAAAATTCGGAAACGCTTAAATATCCAATAATAGGGGAGCCCAAGATGCTAAATTTGCAGTTATTTGAGCGTCATAAAGACCTATTGTGTTGCAAAGCTTAGATGATAAAAAGAAAAAAATATAATGTATACCTTTTCATCGGGGCGTTAAGCGGCTATAGACTTTTAGATGTGTCAAAAAAATATTTTAATTTTTTTCGGCTTGTTGCAATCGTTCAAATCGTATTAAATTATATATTTTTCGTTATTCTTAAATAAATTTCTTTAAAATAATTTAAAAAATAACTAGCTCGAGCATGTCAAAATTCCGTTTTTTTACAACTTTGTAGCCCCCGCTTTCTTTACGTCACTCGCAAATTGTCAGGTTAGTGAAGTATACACTATTTAACATGTAAATAACTCACCCTATCTTAATCTGACGCGCACGACAATATCTGATGGATATATTTTTGTTTTTATGATCCCCCTGTATACAGGGCTCATATTTGGGCGAAATATTTGATCGGGTACAAGGTATCCTCCGGTATATTTTTCTGACGCTCTGTAGTAACTTCAGAAATACCCTCTTGGGCTCCCCTACCATAAAAGAATTTTGAACCAGACTGAACAAAATTCGGTACTGCAAGATAAGTAACTAACCGAGTAACTAGCCATACTCTAAATTCAGTCTTCATATCGGCGATTTTGCCAGATCTTCAGTTTCGCAGAAATCAATTTCAAGGTTTTAAATTTAAATGGATACCCAGTTTTTTTATTTGATTATAGAATTTCCGCGGTTTTTTCTGTACAATTGTATAAAAGTCCAATTTTTGCTTAAAGTATAAACAGCTGACAAAACGTTTAATTTATTTAAAATAATATGTGTAAAGTAGGTGGGTATTACCTTTTAAAGCAGACTATTATTATTATTTTTTAACAGATCGACAAAAATGCTGGTAAGCATGACATTTTCAAACACCATTTTCTTCAAAAACTAATTAAGATATGTAAAACATGTAGTACATGTATTTTCTTAGAATTGCCTGTAGAATAATCTTTTAGAAAAAATATATAGGGTTTCATTTAAAATAGAAAAGTTAAGAGCACTTCTGATTAAACCACATAAAATATGACACATTCTATCCAACCATACGTCCGACCAAAACTTTAAAATCGTGTATAACTCTCAATAAAATTACAGGCTTGTAGTAATCTCGTAGGCACCTGGTATTTTATAGTTTTTAAGAACTCAATAGTATGACTCAAAGTTGAAGCACCACGTATACACTGTAATTATTAGAAAATTTAATTTTTTTTTGCCAAAAAAAAACACTTTTAGTCAAGGCACGTCCCTCCACTAGCAAAAGACTTCATATTTTATACAAGACACAGCCAGAACATAAATGTCGACCTACAGATGAAATAAAATCTACTGTAGCGTACGAAAAAGCATTAGTTATTTATTTTACTACGAGTTTTTTAGAATAATTTAAAGTTGACAATTTACAGACACGCTTTTTACCTACGGAAGCTTTGGACAGAGCGTGAATATTAAAGATAAATTGCATTTTATAAAATTGGAGTGAAGTTCTTAGTCGAATGAAAAGAAGTTATATTAAAAAGGAAAACTAAAAGATTTATGAAAGTTCTGATGTAAATAAGCTAACCGAGTTTAATAATGTCAGAGGCGGAACACTCTACAAGGAGCATTTCCTGATTAAAAGGAGGGAAATTCCAAAAAAAAAAAAAATTTAATTTTAAAGTATATTTAACAATAGCTATTAAGGCCAAATAATTTAACTATAATTATTTTTAAAAAACTTTACTGTGTTTATAAATCTTAAGACTCCTTTTGGGACGAGAAAATTTTAAAATTTTAATTAAACAAATTAGGTTTTAACTATTTATTTATTACCATTATTTTTTTTTTTAATTTCGTGGATTCTAAGTGCACAATGGCTTAATATTCACAAAACATTCTTTAGTTCTAAAGAACAAAGTTTATGATTTGACATAAAAAGGGTTTAAAAAAACTTGAAATTTAATTATGTTAAAATTTTAAAACCAACTGAAAATAAATACGTAATGACCGTAGTGCCGCAAGATTCTTAAATACCCTTTATATAAAATAGAAAAAAATAGTCAAAAACTTTTTAAATGACGTTTTATGTCCCTGGAAAAGTTTAAACAGCAATACTGGTGTCAACGAATCTACAGGGTTAGCAGAAAAAACCGGAATGTTGAATTATCTCAGCAACCGTCAAATATAAATATACCAAATTTTGTGCGAAGAGGCCCCTACACACGGACGTAAATGTATAAGGACCTCTACGTGCATACATAAACGCGCAACCAAAAACGTCAGTGTGTATGCAAAATTTTTCCTTATTTATAATGCGACGTGCACGTTTTTGTTTAAGCCTTCATGTATGTATGTACATGTCTACATACATCCACGTTCGTGTGTAGGGGCCTAAGGTCTAACTGAACATAAAGAATTCAAAAATTATACATTCGAGATTGCCAGTTAATAGCTATCTCTGTGGGTTAGAAAATTATAAAATTTATATTATCGTCTTTTTTACTTCTGTCAATTTTGGAGATATGGCATCAAGGTTTTTTGAAAATAAATACAAAAATGAGTAGGTATGGGCCATTATCTCAAAAACGATTTAACCGAAATTCGTCAAAATTAGCACAGGGGACTAACCGATCATTCGAAATCTCATCAGAAATTTCATTTTTGCGATGTTAAATATTCTTTTAAAAAAATTAGGGAAAAAAATTAATTCTGAAACATTACCAAATGCAATTTCTTCCATCTAAAATTTAGAATGTCCAATTACTTCCTGGTACTAGTTTTGAAGATTTTCGGTTGGATTGTTTTCGAGATAATTACGCGTTTTTTTTTTAATTTCCCAAATTCCATATTAATTCTAAAAATCTTTTTTATTACAATTTGCGATATTAGCAAAAATACTGGTACTTTACTCTTGAGCAAAATTACTTTTTTGGCAAAACCTCGTAGATGACTGACACAATTTAATATCCGATGATTGTATTTTAGGTTTTGGACCATGCAAAACTTTTTATAAAGAATAGCTTTTGAATTACTCTAAAAAAATAATATTTTAGTCCGGGAGGTAGCAACATCGGGAAAATAAGAATTCTAGGTGGACGATTTTTTGATATATCTCTTGTAGATCATTAGCTGTCTAGCTGGCGGTATCGTTTCAAGTTTCATCATAATGTACCGAACGGTTCAGAAGTTAGAAAGGGGGCGACTGTCTAATTAGCAAACCAGACAGCCCTGAGTCTATCCAGAAGAGGAAGGAGAACAACATAGTATATCAAAAAATCAGCTGCCCTAAAATTCTTTTTCAAAAACGTTTCTACCTTCTATACTATTTTATGCTACTTAAAACGGAAAATAAAAAATTTTTTTGATCGAAGAAAAATGTTATCTGCAGCTCGCAGAAAAAGCATATCCACGCAAATATACTGCTTTTCCTATGCTACACAATATATATTTGATTATTATTTTTAGTGTATTTTATTAAAAGCTTCTTTTAAAATATTTTATCTTTTAATTTATTAACTGTGCTTTTACCAAGAATCAGTGACCAATACTAAGCATTATTAAATATTAACCTTTCAAAAGACAGTTGCTAGCTAAGTGTGCTATCCTTTGGTGCATTTTACTTTAACTAAATACTCCATAGAACGGTATAGAAGCACTTACCTGTATGCGAATAATATACATGAATTTGTGTTTTAGGGCTAATGGATGATTTTGTAGTTGCACATCATAGGTTTTATTTTACCTAAACAGGCCATTAGGCTTAAAGTAAGAAGATATGTATTGGGTAAAACACGTTCTGCGTTTTTCTTTTCGTGGGGGTTTTAACCTCTATATGTCACTTTTCTCAAAAAAGAAAAAATATTGGTAAATTTAAGAGGGCCTTATTTTTAATCTTCAATTAAATTAAAATAATAGGTCCGCAACCTACGAAAAAGCTTTTGTTAATCTGTATACTTATAAAAAATAGTGACGGAAGTAAATGCGGGAAGTACGAGCCAGTAACTTGCACTATGAATAGCAAGAAGATAAAGCAGACCTACTATTATCGGTTTTTACCGCTTTAAATAAACCACGGAAATGCAAACAATAAGGAATACAAAAAAACAAATCAAACAGAATATGAGAAAAATATAAATCTCTCTAAAACAATTTTCAAACGACGAAAAGAAGAAAGAAACGAAACCGGCACCAATTATTCTAGAAATACTGTCCCCAATAAAAACCTGCAAAAAAATTACACACAGAACTAAAAAACAAATATTAACCAAATGCCAAACATTGTACAATTACATGCAAATGATCTAGGACAATACCCAAAAACCTAAAAATTAAAAAAAAAAATCAACAAAATTAGTGCACACATATACTGGAATCGTGGAACTCACACATGTCTTTGTTATAAAAGGACTGGATCACCAAGCACGAGCAAATAAAAGAGGAACTTTACGCAGAATATCAAATCAAACTCTCCAACAGAAAGTCAAAGTTTTGGACAATGTAGCAATCCGCTGAAAGGAAACATTTATCTAGGCCTAGCAAACAATGTAAACGATGCCAGGCGTGGGGTTATACAGGGTGTTTAGAAATTGCGTTAGGAAATTTTAAGGGATCATTCGACAATGTAAAATAATGTTAGTAAGTCCTTTGAAAAAAGTCGAAATTTCCCTGGTTACCAAGATGCAGGGGTTAAAAGTTCAATATTTTTGTTCTTTCGCCATATTGCATTTATTTTTTAACCAATCTACTTGAAATATGGCACACAAACCGAGTTCTGCAGATTTTAGATAATAAAAGTACTTTTATGTTGAGGACGCCATTTTAAGGACAATTAAAACCCTAAAAAAATGTTCTCTTTATCAAAATTGTTAAACCCCACCGTTTAGCCACCAATCGACATCAAAAATATTATTTTTTTCAACCAAATTACCTACATATTTAAATAAAATCAGCAAATCAAGTTGCCTGGTTCAAATTATGTGAACTTGGGCAACTAATAATAATTCTATTGCTGTTAAGTTTAGTTTTAAAGATTTGTGTTGAAAAGATAGGGTGCTGTAAAATGGAACGGGAATATTCAAAAGTTGAGTACCACGGTACGCATTTTGTTATGGGCTTGCAAAAGAGGTCCCAAATAAACTTATAATATCAGCAGTGGTCAAATTTCGCACAATTTAAGAACAGGCCACTTGACTTGCTAATTCTATTTAAATACGAAAGTAACAAGGGGGTCATAATTTTTTTTTTTTTGCAGGTATGTAAGGGATATGTTTTAAACAAATTTTAATATGTAACCTATTTGTTTGTAATGTAAATTACTGTTTTTTAAACTTTTAAACTTTTTTGGCCGATTTATGTACTCCAGGGCTATGACTCCTGGTTTGTGACAAGTGAGAATTGAACTTCGTATAAAAAATATTATAAATAATTTTCTCTGAAATAACTCTAAAACCCATTTTTTAAATATTTTACTAAATAGAAATTAACCTTTTACTCTTACCTATTAAACCCTAAAATTATTTTGACAAGTTTCATTTTTTAATTTCAATTATCTCTCAAAAAAATTAAAATAATTTCATAACTTTTGTTTTTGCTTGCAAGTAGCACTAAAGATGGTTTTACTAAAAGCGCTTTACTACGCTTATTAATATTTATTAAAATTTTGCACGAAATACACCACTTTTATTTTTTCTTTCTATAATTCCACGTGCACACAGCCACACCCTTTCCAAATACAGCCATGGCCATTAAACAATATAAGTAGCAGGTTTTAAAAGGCCCCGACCAGTAAAAGCTGAACTGACAGTATAGAAGTAGAGGATTTTAAAATACAGGATATTCGACAATAATTCGACCCATTTTAATCGCGAATAACTTTAGAACAAATTAAATTATCAAGATGATCGCAGAAGGGCTTAGATTTTTTAAAAGTTTTTCATTATATCCTCGTCATTTCGTTATGACATTCTGTTGACACGAAAACAAAACGGCCGATTTTCCGGTATAGAGGAACTTTGTTATTTCAAATGGAACACCCAATATATTTTTTTACCACCTTAAAATTTAGTCTTTTCCTTTATAAAAATGTAACATATGTTTTGGTTATTTCCAAAAATACGATTGGATTTATTGATCTTTAATCTACAAGGTTAAAGGGAAAAAAATCGGCTTTTAAACTATACATATACGTTCTTTACGAAATAATAGTTTCACTAAAGTTAGATTACTTTTTTATAATCTTTTGTTAATATTAAAATTATCCTAAAGCTTTGATGCCGTATTTGTTTCCTGAAACCTTGTATATAGCAACTTTTTATTGTCAAATAATACTCTTATTTGCCACGCAGTCAATTTTACTTTTTTTTCTGCAAATTACCACAACTTATGTTACAATATTTTAAAGAGAAATGATTAAACTCGAAGAAGATAAAAAATATACATGGTGGTCCCATTTAAAATAACAAAGTTGCCCTATATTGGAAAATCGGCCATTTTGTTTTTGTGTTAACGAAATATCACAACCAGATAGCGAGGATGTGATAAAACACTTTAAAAAATCTAAGGCCTTTTGCGAAAACCGAATCTTGATAACTTAACACCCTGTACCTTTTTAATGGTGATAAAATATACAGGGTGATTTTATTTAAAAAAAAAAAAAGGTATTTTGCTGTATAACTCAAAAACCCGATTGTCAATTTGTTTTGTTCTGTATAAGGGCTTTAAAAACTACAAAAATCTGAAAATGGACCAAGACAAAACTACCTTTATTTTTAATAATTTAGCAAAATGTTAGATAAAAAGGTTTTTAGAATTGAATGAAGATTCCATATCCGAAATTTCACATAAAATAAATCAAATTTTGTTTTTAATATCATGTTTTTTACCTTTTATACGTAATTTACCTTGTTTTAATTCAATACAATAATTAATGTCAAAGTTTGTCACACATGTTTAAATACAAAAATGTTAAACCAGGTAAATTACGTTAAAAAAGTGTAAAACATGAGTAAAATAATATGATGCCAAAAACATTTTTTTTGTTTATTTTATGTGAAATTTCAGGTATCGGATCCTCATTTTATTCTAAAAACCATTTTTTTTACAACATTTTAGTAAATTAATAAAAATGAAGGTAGTTTTGTCTTGATCCATTTTCATATTTTTGTAGTTTTTAAAGCCCCTGTACAAAACAATTTTTTTAACGTGAATTTTGTTTTTTAAGAAGTAAAAGCAGTTGACATACACAACTTTTTTAAACATATAAATTTTTGGTCCATTTGTCCTATTGTAAAGTCCATCCGTGGACATACTGTATTAAGTTACGTATATTGGTAAATGTCAAATTATGAATGACACAGTTTTAAAAGTAAATGAATGAAAATGTAATTTTGTAAATGTTCATGGCCAAGTAAAAATATGATAAAGTTATTCCAATTTTATGATTAGATACATGTTTTTATATATTTTTAATATACATTAGGAGGGTACGAGTTTGCGATAAATCAGTTAATATTCGGAATGGAAAAAAATTGTAAATAGTAAACCTGTAGACAATTATGTTCCTAATAGCAAGTTCGTTTCAATGCCACGATCTAAACTTAATTTTTTTATGTTTACCAAAATAAAGTTTAAATAAACAGAAAAACGTAGTTCTGGACCTACTAATTATTAAATTTATATGTTTTTCTAGTTGGCGTAAGACATTTACGTTTAAAGGTCGGGCCACAAATGAAGGGAGATGCGGTACAAAACGTTTTGTATTTAATTAAACTGCGGTAATATAAGTCAATTATACCATGCTTTAAATTACACCTAATTGTAAAATAAACCTCTACAAATAAGGTAACACAGTTTTTAAGGTTTGGCTACATATAACCACCATACATGCACCGTTGTAATCAAATGCCGTAGGCTTAATGTCACCACTCCATGCTCGACCACATATGCCGCACTGCATTTTAACAAAGTAAACACACATCACTGACCAAAGGTTGTATGACGCCACGTCGGCGTCGCGCGTCTGCCATGACGCATTTTTAATTAGCCAGTTTGCATTAAACTTGTAAGGTTTATAGTTTATTTGATTTCTCAAAATAATAAATAAAAAAACTTATTAAAACAAAAATTTACAATGCAATCGTAAGTTTTACTCACATATTATTTACAAGCTGTAAAACTAATTTAACATTTTTTAATACTTATTAAATCACGTTTTCTTGTATTGTTAGTTCGTTAGTTTACAACAAATAACCTTTAACCACTAACTTTAAATTTTTATACGTAGTAAACTGAAATAATAAGTGACGCCCGTAAACTCAAAGCTTGGTTCGGGGAACATTGGCGCTATCCCATCCACGTATGATTTTATTGGCTGAGCATGTTCCAGACCGTACGAGACAGATTTTTACCTACAAAGCTTGGATAAAAAGAAACAGAAATAAGTACGACAATCCGTTTTATTTAAACAAAGATATATACATACATGAAACAATAGACTTAGCTTGAAAATGCGTTTTATATTTTTGAGGACATTAAAAGTACTTTTAAATGTTTTCGAATAATTTGCCCCACTTTCCTTTATCACCGCGCGGTTATGTGTGTTGTATTGTTTGGTTAAATTATTTATGCTTGATTCAGGCATTCGGTTAAAAAAATATTTCGGTCCTTTTAGTTGACTAAGCATTTATTTTTTCCTGGCTTTTTAACGTGTTAAGCTTTTACATAAAACCGACATTTTTAACAATTACTAAGTAAAGAAGGTAGTATAGCTGACTGAAAACGGTACCATCCCTTTTCGATTCGATAAAATAAATGTTTTTCCACATGTGCACTTTGATACAACAGAAACACATTTAGTAACACATCTTTAAAAAAAAAGCACAGCAAAAAATAAAACCATCAAAACGCTGTTAAATGTCGATGTCGCAGAAAAAAACAACTACTTTTTTATCCTCGTTTTAAAGACTTTACCTTTTACGTCCTACGAAAGTCATGAATAATTCAAAGCAAGAATATATTTAACCGGTGGTCATTTTAAAAGGAAACCTAATAGATTAGGCGGGGAAAGATAATGCGTAGCGTCAACCCTCGGATGTGAAGGATGAGGGTTGTATCCGTTACAAGAAAGGAGTTCACTTGTTGCTCGTACATGGGTCAATCAACTTTTTTTGTTCCGGTTTTAAAATTTTCATATTTTTATAACCTTTTTTTTCTGTAATATTTGTGTATTTTAAAAATAATTAATTACTGCCGTAATTAAAATTAACAATGACAAGAGCACTTTAAGGAATTTTAACAAAAAAAATGAAAAATTACCATTAGGTACGTCTAATGAATACAAAATTAAAACAAAAAAAACAGGATTAAAAGCAGTCACTACCAACAGAGCTAAATACTTGTCAATTATTTAAGCCATACTATTATATCCCAAGGACAATCAAATTATCCTACAAAGAACAATTGAGTTATCCAAGTGACATATTTTTTATATTTTTTAAATTTTTTAAACCTTGAACTGTCTGCTGAACATATTTTATTTAAAAAAAAAAATTATGCTCGCAGTTAACTCTAGATCGAATAAGAAATTTAAAAATTAACTATTATTTGGTTAAAAATTTAAAACTTAATAATAGTTAAGTTTAATTTTTTTATTTTTATTCAATTTGTCTTAACAACGTCGATTTTTAGTTTCCTTTTTACTTTTAATTTTTAAGTAGTTTTAATTTATTTTCTGGCGTGTACCCAAATTAGTACCAGCAACTATATAATATTTTTTTTAGAATGCAGTGGCGTGGTTAGATTTTTAGTAGTTTAAATTTATTTTTGGCGTGTACCCAAATTACTACTATCAACTGTGCAATAATTTTTTTACAATGCAGTGGCGTAGTCAGATTTTTCCAAATATTAATGTTTTTAAAATATTGACCACTGTTCAGTTGAGTTTTTTTTAAGAAACACCATGCATATTTGTCAAAAAATTAATTTAGAAGCTTTTTAAAAATATATAACCCTATAGGTTTATTTTTATAAACAACAACAAAATTCCCAATTTTTATATTTCATATCCAAAATTTTGCAGTAGGCCATGCAAAACAAATCAGTTACGACTTTTTTCTATTGACTTAAGTGGTGCTTACGTCACTTTCAAAATTGAATTTTGCTTATAAACTTGATAATATTTATTTTCTTTTGTTATATAAATCTAGAGAAGTAAAACTTTCTTAGGCAAAATTTTTATTTATTAAATGGCTTTTATTAAATAATTTTCTTGATGTATTTTAAGCATAATCTTCTTTGTTTATTTTTGTCCAAAAAACACTTATTAATTAATTATATTTACTGACATTTTCAATCCAACATTTTTTTGTTAAAACTATGGTTTCTAATTTCTTAAAACCAAAGCAATTGTTTCATGTTTTCTGAATCAAGAATAAACTAAATATATATTATATATAAAACTGTATACTAATTTGTTTGCATGACCTACTGCAAAATTTTGTATGTGATTTATAAATATTAGGAATTTTGTCGTTGTTTATAAAAATAAACTAACAGTGTTATATATTTGTAATAAGCTTGTATAAAGGCATTTTTTTACAGGATTAATATTTTTACAACAAGAATCTTTGGAAAAATTCTGGCTACGTTCCGCATTTTACGTAAAAAGTTATATAATAATCCGTTTTAACCTTTTTGATATGTTAACAGCCAAATGAGATACAAAGAGTACCTGTAAATGCAAAATTTTCAAAATCGCCCTGTAGCTTAGAAACAAAGATGTCTATAATGAGCTTTGTTTATGGCATTTTATATATTTGTAATAAGCTTATATAAAGGCATTTTTTTACAGGATTAATATTTTTACAACAAGAATCTTTGGAAAAATTCTGGCTACGTTCCGCACTTTACGTAAAAAGTTATATAATAATCCGTTTTAACCTTTTTGATATGTTAACAGCCAACTGAGATACAAAGAGTACCTGTAAATGCAAAATTTTCAAAATCGCCCTGTAGCTTAGAAACAAAGATGTCTATAATGGCTTTGTTTATGGCATTTTTTGTTCAACAAAAAAGCAGCTTGAGTTTGCGAAAACCGTAAGGTTCTATCTTTATTAATAACTGAAATAGCTCGCTTTTGCAACCAAAATGGGACACCTAACGCCACTTATATGTATTGATTAAAGACACATCAGCCCATATTTCACTTTTAAAAAAACATCATATTATGGTTGTCCGACGGACATACGGTGCGACTAAATTTCTCTGGTACCAAATATATATGCAAATATATGCCAAAATAAACAATTTATAAAAAATAGTATTTTTTTATACTACTTAAGCTAGCAGAATCACACCTAATTTTGGATTTTATTTGGGCTATTTTATTACCCCATTTTTAAATTTTTTTGCTCCTTGTTTTCTTAGAAAAATCCGTGCTTCCGCTAGCAAGCTAAGCTAGCAGAACCACACCAAGATCTTGGTAAATAGAAAGTTTTTTGTTTAGTTATGCCATATTTTTATGTTTCCTTTTAGGCTCCTAATTGGTATACACTTTATTAAGATTTGTAAACTTTAGGACCCGAAAATACCCCTATATATTTAAAGGCGAATGGTGTACCATAAGATTGTGAAATATTTTAATAATTGCTTATCCGCAGTAAAAAATATACTAAACGTGTTTAAAGTATGTCGTCATTTTAGGCTCTGAGTATAAACAGTTTTAATGTTCTACATGACTTAGTTTACCAAATATTTTTTACTTTACCTAGGAGCCAAAAATAGCCTAAAAGGATGATATAATTTAAACAAAGACTAAATATTTTAAAAATTGGTGTCCAATAATAATACATTATTTTTCCAAAAAAAAAAAAACAAAGAGCAAAAAAGTTAAAAATATAACAGGTAGAGAGCCTTAAAAAGACCCTAAAAACATACCAGATGTTTTGCTTCAAAAATGTTTTATTATTTGGAAATACTGATGTGGCTCTGCTGGCTTAATCAAGCTAACATAACCACAAAGTAAAAATAAGAATGATATTTGCTAAACTAGGTCATATAGAACAATAAAAATGTGTATACCTGGGACTCTAAAAATGGCCTAAAAGGGTGACAAAATTTAAAGAACAACAAAAAAAGATTTTTTTCAAAAATTAAGGTCTGATACTATTAAATACAATATTTTTTTCAAAACAAAGAGCCAACAAGTTTTACAATATAATAGGTAGAGCGCCTAAAACTATTTCATATCTTTTGTTTCGGGAATGTTTTATTATTAGGAAATACTGATGTGGTTCTGCTGGCTTAATCTTAAGCTAGTGGAAAATACACTGTTTAGCATGTAATTAACTAACCTTATCTTAATTTAACGCGCTCGACAATTTCTGATGGATAAATATTTGTTTTTTATGATCGGCCCTGTATACGGGGCTCATATTTGGTGGAGGTATTTAACCGGGTAAAAGCATATCCTCCGGTATATTATTCTGCCGCGCTGTAGTAAATCTCGAAATCCCCCTGGGCTCCATAAATAAAAACACTGTTTTATTGGGTCGATTATTAGTATCGTATCTTTTATTAGAATGCTTTTATCTTTTAAGATTAATAAGATACAAAGTAGAACAAAAATATTATTTTTTAAATGAAAAACCCTGTAAATTATATAAAAGAAAATGTATCTGTCTTTACACTCAGAAGTAGCAAAAAGTAGCAAGGACGATTCTTAGTACAAAAACTAATAAAGAAAACAGTAAAAAATCTTTGACAAAAATAGCGAGATTTCGCAAGACTTTGCATTGGAAACAAAACAATAAATTTTATTATTAAAATAATTTTACTTTTTTAGTAAACTATGCTAATAATAAATTAAGTGGATTAAATGGTGTATATTTATGTTTACACGGGTAAGAATAATATAAATTATTGCAATGTCTGCGGCAAAGCTAAAACACTTTTCATTTAATATTTAATTATTTTGAGTATGATTTCTATTTATTCCTAAAACACCTTTTTAGGTTTCTTGTACACATAATTAAAATCGTCAAATCCTTTTATAATTTTTTAAACATGTAGCTTGGAGTGTCTGCTTTAAAAAACATGGCATGAGCCATTAAAGTTTTAGAGTTGCTTTTTGGCTAAAATAATGGATATCTATCCCATAGTGTGTTGGGAGCATGCACTGAGCAACTTTCATCTTTTAAAAAATAACGCCGATAAATAAAATACAATTATTATTAACATGAAATGGTTCTAATAGCTTTTAAGCACATTTAAAGCTTTTTCTCACAAATTGGGTTACATAAGTTATTTAACTTTCCGACTCTATCATTCAAATTTGAGTCAAATGGATTAATTTCAGTCGCTCCTTGATGGTCGCTTTTACCTTTAATCTCTGTAGAGAAACATTTGCGTACATAAATTTGCACATATTGAGCTAAAATGAGCGAGCAGAGTTAAACATAAAGTGAAGTCGAGCCCTAATTACCATTCGACGACGAATAAAAACAGGCTACGGAGTCTGTTTTATCTTTGACAAGTGACTGAATTAGCTTTTATGCCATGAATTTTGTGTCAACTTTGTACGTGAATGAAAAAGATTTACATTGTATCTTCCATGGTAGTCCAGACAAAGTACCTGATTGCAAAAAAAACCCTTACAGCAAACTATTGGTATACTTTTGTTAGATGCATCATAACTATCTAGGAAAAACAATTCCAAACATTTAAGGAAAAGCAGTTAAATACAAAAGTTGTCGATAATAACAAAACCAACAACTTTTCATAACCATTTTTATCCTAGCCTAAAAAATTTTCCAGAAAAAATCAGAAAACACTTTTTTTTTTGGTTTTTATTGTTTTCTTCTACAAAAATGGTTTGATTACGCCGAAAATTAAATTAAATCTATTTTATATTATGTTTTACTTGAGGCACTATATATTGTAAAAACACCCAAATAAAAAATGTATTTCATTGGTTTAAAAAGTCAGTAATCCCAGATACCACAATACAAAAATGAATTTTATTGGTTTAACTAGTCAGTAACCGGAGTTACTTACTATTGCTACTCATTATCAATATAAAGTGCACAAAGTATAACTAAACTGTTTTTTTTATAAATAAATATTAAGCCGATATTATAAAAACCTTTTTCAAAAATGAAAAGTTTCACCGCCATTTTAATTCTTTTTGTTTTTATCACAAATGGTATGCTAAGGAATTTTTTTTTTGTCAACTTTTAATAAATACAATAAAGAATATATACTTCAATTAAAAAAGAATTGAAAAAAATGAAAAAACGCAATATATTGACATTTTTTATTATACTCGTAAAATGTGTTACTTTCATGGAAAAAAATATTTTTATTAAAATTGTAAATTTTAAGAATTTTTGAATATTTTGAAAAGTAAAGAAACATTGTTTAATGTAACAGTTGGAATACAGGTATACTGTGTGTCCCAGGGTAGGTGTTAGAAGAGGACAAATGGAACAAAATTTTGAATTTTAAATTGGAAATATGGAAAACTAGTCAAATGATCCAAAACTAAGAAATACAAAACTTTAATTTGATTGGTAGTATACAGGGCGAGTTATAACCAAAAGTATAAAAAAATGACCTAGAATAATGTATTTTTATTTTTAAATATAGAACAATATTGTATAGGTAACTGTTGTGTAAATTTAAATTTTATGTTTAGTTTAGGCATAAAATAAAGTAAAAAATAAATGGTTATGGCATTTTTTTACAATCTAAATTAAAAATTATTAAATATATTGGGCCAAACGAAGCCCAATTAAAAAAAAAACTACAAATATTTTAAACATTTCGGTAAAATTATCTTTGTCGTGTCGAATTTTTAGGGGCGTTCCTAAATTACACCCTTTGGTGAGATTTCGTGAGATACCCACCCTCCCTCCTCATTAGATTTCGTGAGATTTTCTTCAACTTTCTTCCCCCAAACCCCTAATTTTTTGTGAGATTTATGGGAAAGAAAAAAGGCACTATTTGTTAAACCAAAATTGATTTTGTAGCCAAAATAATCACATTTTTCCGGGAGGAATGCCCCAAAATTTGTTAACTTTTTTCTGTTTCTAGCTGCTTAAATCTTACGTGATATCTGTATAGACCCCCTCTCCCCATGATGAGATTTCGTGATATTCACCTCGACCTCCCCCCTAAATGTCTTACGTAATTTATGGACGCCCCCTTATTGCTAAATTAGAGAATAAATTTTAAAGTAATTGTCAGTATTTAGTATTTATATTAATACTTATCTAAAAATCTTGTTTATTTAATGTTTTAAATTCTGCTAGACATTCTTTCAATAAAAATAAATACGAATTCGCTGCCTAGATATCTACAGCATTTTGAGAATACGGCTTCCTGACCTTTGATATATATAAATAAAAGAATGCGTAGTAGCATGGATGTGTTAGCAGTTAAAGAAAGATTTACCCGCTTTATATTTTTTTATCTTTTTGACATCCCACAAAGGCTTAAGCCTAAATACCAGAGTACCGTGGGTGTCGGATTATTAGATGTTTAAACCATCGTTTTCCTCTTTTCCGCCAACGTTGTCGAAGCACTGGCGGCGCATTTTTAAACAACCATAAAATGTGTGTATGGGCAATGTTTTATTGGTATTTTATCATTGTAAAAGTAATTTTGTTCTTTGTCTTTTGTTGATAAAAGAATAGTAAGTTGTTATTAGTGCTTTTTAATTCCTTTGTGTGACTATTAAAAGAGTTTCCAAGCTGTTTACTAATCGGTGTTTAGGTGAGTCCTGTATGTTTCATAGTGTTTTAAACTAAAACAAATTTTTCTCTTTAGGTTTAAGTAGTTATTTATCTGAAAAACTTTAAAGTAAGGTGGTAATGTAGTGCATAGATAAATTTATACACTTCTTTAAAGAAATTTAGTTAATAAACAGATAAACTGAGTAATATTTAGAGAGGTAACGTTTGTTCCAACAGCAGACACTGTGATATGTGCAACTTTTTAACTATGTATCAGTAGGTAGTTATAGTAATTATTTATTTATTTTTGATTTTTAAAAGGCTGTGTATCTCTGATAATTTACCTTAATAAAGGGTATGTTATCAAAAAGTACCCTGAAATAAATATACATAACCTACCTCCTGATTTAATTGTATATTACGCCGATTCTTAAGGCAATCCTGATATGATGACTTGATGACTTAACATATTTCTGTAATTGCTGTAGTATCAAATCAATGTATTATGTCAAGGAATAGTTGAATTAAAGTTTTAAAAATTTAAAACTTTACCACATTTAGCAAGTTTATTTTACTTCTCAGCTATTTTTAAGTTCTTTAAGATATACATGGAATTTAGGACTTGGCGGTATTCTGGCTATGTTAATTTTGATTTGGACAGAAATTTGTTAAATAATAAATATATATTGCGATCTTGCAAACACTGTAAATGTTATAAGACTTAAAATAGATAAATGGTATACAAAGAGCAGGGTTTTTGCATATTTTTTGCTTTTTAGTTACTTTCGCTTTAACCGGAAATGGCTTTAATTTTGAATTTTCATATAGAATACCCTATATGTTTTATTAGTTTTGGATTTCTGAGACATGTGACATTTAAAAACCCCACATGACTTTTCTAAAGTCATTTTTAATATTACATGGCCGCTTACCATGATTGAACGCAAATTCATTTAAGAACCTCTGGCGTTAAAGATAGAAATAAAACAAGTTGGCTGGGTGACAACGAAATTACTATCCAGCATTTAATTTCCTTTAAAGAAATAGTATACCTTTCAAATTTTAGGATGTAATAGTGTGTCAAGAGATGCCAATTTTGGATATAAGAGTGTTGGCCTATTACTTCCGCTTTAACCAAAAGTAATAAAAACTATGGACATTTTTAAACGCAATTTTCTCTAAAACCAAAAAATGTTAGGTTATAAATATATGTAAGGTTTTATATCAGGAATGACCTGTAGAATTCAAAGCCTAAAATATATACTAGGTGTTCCATTTCAAATATTAAAGTTTATATCACTTCCGATTAAACCGAAGTAATACATATGTAGATGCCGTTGCACTAAAGGAAATAAATTGCTGGATAGTAATTTCATTTTCACCGGTATATATCTTCTTCTCTTTTAAAAGATAGAATGTTAATTTTACCAAAAATAAAAATATTTTCTCTTCGTTCTTTTATTAATATTTTTTTGTATAGGCTTTTTATTAGCATTTTTATACCCGCATAAAAACTTGACCGGATAGGTTAGGTAAATTTATAAATAAGAATATTTTCGCTCGTCGATCATGTGCCTAAATTTATTCACTAAAAGTGTCAGTAGGTTTATAAATTCTTCCTGACCGGCTATTTTGTATTCAAAGCTCATGCATATATGTCTTTATGTATACCTACGATATTCATAAAGTTCATCCGGTATGAATACGAAAGTGTCGGTCTGACCAAATTCCCTTGCCCAGGCAAACTTTAAACCACCCATATTTCCTATAGTGATCCTTATGTATCTATCTGCTTGAAGTCAAAGTGCGTATCATATCTTAAATAGAGGCAATTTTATAATATATAAAATAAAGGTGAGTCATATATACATAATGTTGTGATCACAATTTTTAAGAATATGATTGCTTAAAAAGTAAGAGCAATGTTTTTAAATAAATAAATAATATATATATATATATATATATATATATATATATATATATATATATATTAATAATATTTGCAATTTTTAAAGCCTTTTTCTAATATTAATACTACTATTTAACTATATTCGCAGGTTATTACTTGCGGTTTAAACATGACAGCAAAGAAAATTATTCTATTACGACAGTTTTTTTCTTTATCATTTGGAGACTTAATGTAATATGTAAACTAATATTTGTTATGAGGCGCGCTTGTGGCTCGCTTCGGTTGTATCGGCAAGCGTCGATCTCCGGAGTTAAGCAGTGGAATGCGCGCCCATAATTTGGATGGGTGTCCGGCGACAGCGGTGTTTTGGGCAACGGCACACAGTGTTCTGCCTGCTCGGGGATGCGGACCGAGCAACAACCATCCAAGTTATGGAATGAATGGTGTGTGAATGAGAAGGAGTAGGGGTCAAGGTACAATAAGCCTTCAGGCTGCAGTGCACCACCTAGGGGGCGGTCGTCTGACCTGGGTGGGATGATCCCCGAAAGGGTGAAAAAAAAAAAAATTTGTTATCTACAATGAGCATTTGATGATTGCTGATATTGCTTATAAGATGAAAGCATTAAGCAAATGGTTTTTGTTTTAACTACGTTAAGACAAGAGTCTTAGGTTAGAAGCGGTTTACAAAAGGACAAATTGAACAAAAATTTTATTAAAAAAATGCATTCTTTATAAAAATTTTGCTTCTAAAAAATATGAGTTACGAAGAGAACATGTTAATTTTGTATACAGAGTTCGCAAATGCTTAATAGAATATGATTTTTAACAAGTATAAACTACATTTTATTTTTCATTTTTAAGCAAAATGTTACAGGGCAAATTTATTTAGGATAATGTTTGTAACTTCATAATTTGGCGAAAATGCCTTAATCACATTCGTTTTCAGCTGAAAAAATTGTGAAGGAATTTTAAAGAAAGCAGGTGTTTGAGGACAAATTAGGGAAGTTATTTCAGGTTCAATTTATTATAACAACTTTTAAATTATATAATATGTTTGATACGTCCAACATCAATTTCATAAAACTTTTTGATATCCCTGTTACATTAATAAAGTCATTAGAAATTATGTTCTTAAATTTTCTGAATGACATTTTAAGAAATAAAGATAAAGGTAGTTTACTACTTAGACTTTAAAATCATGTTCTTTAAGTTTTTGCGAACCCGGTATACAAAATTAACATTTTCTCTTTTACACAGAAAAAATTTTTAATGAAGAACGACTTATTACTTTTTAATTAAAAATAAAATTATTGGCCAATTTTTCCTATTGTAATATTCACATCCGTGAATAGTCTGCAAATTATTTTAAAAATATATAAATATGTTTAAAAAACTTTTTAAAATTTATACATAGAAAACGAGCAGTAAATATTGCGTTTGATCAAAAACTGCGTTTTGATTTGTAGGTCCTCAAATATTTCGAAAATGGTTGCTCAGAGCGACTTTTACAAAGTATACCTTTTTAGTGTAGAAAGCATAGGAATGTATTTTGGTTTGTATGGATAGTACAGGGTTTTCATTTATATTTTGCCACTTACATTTGACTATAAGCTAAGAAGGATAGAAAAAGACGCCTTGTATAAAACTTTCATATTTTTTCATCTATTAACTTTTGAGCATAACAAAAGAAACAAATAAACAATTAAGAACTTAAGAAACATAAAGAGGTAAACTTTGTTTAAATGGAACACCCTGTAAATTATGTCACCACTAAAAACGGTATTTTCTAAAGCTTGACAAAAATACCACATTTGATATATCTATCTTTATTAGTTTCGAAAATGTGACCATTCAAATCGGAATGTAATTTCCATTATATCTTCAGTTTCAGCTTAGGGCCGTAGATAGGTAGGTATAAGGAAAAGTATGCCTACTTTTTGCAGATTTAAGTTATCATATTTCAAAAACTATCAAAGATAGATAATTATCTTGGTTATAGCCAAAAGTGGATGGCAAAATATAAACGAAAACCCTGTACATACATTACAGAAATAAATAGTAATATCAGGTAGACTCCAAGATAAAACATAAAAATTAGACCTAAATATTAAGTATTAAAAACCCCTAGATACCTAATTTCATTACAATATTTAAAACCCAACAAAAATTATTAGCGACATATTGTTTTTACTTTGACACTCTGTATCTTCTGTATTACCAACTTTTGAATATGGGTATGTTTGGTTAAATCCTCATATTTTGGCAGGAGAAATCAACTAGCGGACACACTGTAATTAGCTCATTTAGCTACATCTTACGGAGTTTTACTATTATTTGAACATTCATAAGCCAACCAAAAATATGTTTGTAGAAGTATTATTTTTATAAATATTATATGAAATACGACTAAAGTCCCTACTCTGTATATTTTATTAAAATAAATAATTTTAGGCAACATACATTTTTAATCTACTTAAATTTTTCCCCATCAGCATACATATTTATATTTGATTTTCCATTGTTAAAATAAAAGTGCATGATAAATATTATAATGTAACAAATTTTAGCAAGAGCACTTCTATAATATTCTCTTTATATAAAAATTTACAACATTTGCATGCAAATGTAGTTTTAAGCTGATTTTATACCGAGCTTTAAAGGCTCAGGTTAATGTTTTTTTAATGTAATTCACAAAATGAAATATTCCTGTTAAGAGATAATGTTTATATTTTTTGTTACATTATTTAAAATTTAATAATGAAAAGTGCTTTATTCGTTTTTAAAATTAATACTTATAATAAGATCGAATAGCATAAAATACAGAACATTTAGTTTTTTAATTTAATAGGCCGGGAGGATGCAACGTCGGGATAACAAGAATTTTTGATTGGCTGATTTTGTAATATGTTGTTCTCCCTCCTCTTTCAGATAGATCCTCGGCTATCTGGCTGGCGGTAGCGGTTGCGTTGGTGTGCAGCTGTGACCTTGACATTTAAAGCTGTCACTGATATGTTTAAAAGTGTCTTATATTATCGTTTCAAGTCATCAAAATATACCGATCGGTTCAGAAGTTAGAAGGGGGACGACTGTTTTATTAGCAATGATAAAAGTGTCTGGCAATAAAAAAATATGTTTAGTAAACCTATCTAAGGACAAAAAATGAAAAATTTGGGTTCCTAAAATGTTTTCAAAACCTTAGATTATTACCTGTACAGGTAGGATGCGCACTTATAAACGAAACTGCTACCGCCAGCCAGGTAGCCGAGGATCTACCCGAAAGAGGAGGGAGAACAACATATCAAAAATGCAGCTGACTTAAAATTCTTTTTCGAAAACGTTGCTACCTCCTATACTATAAATACCTTATTTTATTAACAAACTTAGATTTTTGGAAAAAAGTTCAATAGTATATGAAGGCTTAAGAACCAAGTACTATTGTACAGGACGGGCCAAATTTAAATCTTTTTATAGGAAACCTATGTTTTTGTACGTTTTAAAAAACTGGCCCCCATTTACACGGTTAAAATTTCAAAACAAACTTACTAGTAAAAACCGCAATTTGCTATCTTAAATCATTAAATCGCTCCAGGGTGTTTTTAATTAAAGAAGTTTTCTAATTCTAAAAACATTTTTACAGTAACTAACGAAATAATATCTTTAAAAAAGGTAGGAAAAATATGTGTAAAACGTATATTCTTTAATTTAAATTTTGTAAAAATGTATTTATTTATATGGAGTCACTGATTGGTAATCTACTTTAACTTCTATAGTACGTTATATTATAATAAGAAGGTGATAATAATGATTGAAACCATTAAAAAAATAATTTCTTATACTTTAGATTAATTTTTCTATGTATGTACATATAAATTAACATACAAACCAATACAGGGTTATTTTTAAGTTGATATATTTCTTTTACACAGTATAGAAAGCAAGAAAATGAAAAAATGTTTTAAACAAAATTATGTTCGAAAATGCATCGTTTCCGAAATACAGGGTGTTAAAGTTTAAAAAAACCTTTCCTACCACTTTAGATATGTTCACAAAATTTAAAACAGTTCTTTAAAAAAATTACCAGTGGTGTTTAAACAAGATTTGTATTGATTTTTTTCAAGAAAAAAATAGTACACCACTGATTTTTCTTTAAATCAATATTATGTTTAAAATAAATTTTTACTGCCACTGCTTTCTTTTAAAATGAAAATTATATTTAAAATCCCCATTGAATTTAGGACAAATTTGAACACCTGACTTTTTCCCAACCAAAGCACCATTTTCAAATAAAAAAATAAAAACCACTTTGACTTTGCGAAAATAATGACAAAAATGTTAAACATTTAAAACTTAAAATTTCAAATTATTTTTGTGAAGTTTTTATTAACAAAAAGTCATGCTTCAAAGCGGTTTTTATCTTTTTCTTTACAAACGGTGCATCGGTCGAGGAAATTAATTTGGTTTTAAATTTAATGAGAATATTAAAAATTATTTTTATTTAATGGATAAGCAGTAGTGCATATTTTTTCTGGAAAAATATTTTATACAAATATGGTAAGGACGTCACTGGTATTTTATTTAAATTTATTTTATAAAAAAGTAGTGTGTTTGGCTGATGTTAAGCAATGTACCAAATACCAATTAAATATTTGGATCGGATTAAAAATCATAATAATTTTTTTATAATTTTAACATCCTGTATCACTAAAAAGAAGTGTTTCCGGACATAATATGTTTATATGGGAAACTAGGGCTTATTTTTGACAAAGAATATACCATTAAAATTTGATGCATAAATTTCGGAACACCTTGTATAAGTTTAAAAATAATTTGAAATTTTTACTCACTTGGCGGCCATATAACAGTAGTAACAACAATTTAATGGCCGTTCAGCGGCAACTCACCTGAAAAACAAACAAAACACATTAGGAAGCATTTTGATTATTAAAAACTATATTTTTATTAATATTTAAAAAGACGACCAATAAATATAGAGATGAAAATCTCAGTAAAGCCATTACTTCGTACATGTGTATAATTTATTATTGGCCTGTAATAATTATGTTAAATAATGTGATTAAAATATTAAAAATATTTAGATGTCAAAAAGTAGCAATTAGTACAGAAAATAAAGCCTAAAAAGGAAAAACCTGGCAATTCTTTGGTTCTGCATGGATTTACTTGTAATTTTAACTGAAGGTAAGGAATACCCTACGCATCAAAAGCTATATCGAACCAAAGGGCGCCAAAACCCTGGGGTGGTTGCCACCCCTCCTAGGGGCTGGAATTTTTATTACATTTTAACCATATACATCGATCAAAAAAGTAATTTTAGGCAAAAAATAATTTATAATTTTTTTAGTTAAACTATTATTTTTCGAGTTATTCGCGATTGAATGTAAATTTTTTTGACGAAAAAATCGACGTTTTTAATAGCTTTTTCCAAATAACTCAAAATTTATTCATTTTTAAAAAAAAAAACTCTGGGTTTAAAATTGTAGGCTTTAAAAAGATAAACAAATTTTTTTCTACAACTAATATAAACCAAGATACGGCGTGTTAGTGGTTAGCTTTTTTCGTCAAATGCAAAATTTGGTAGATTCAAAATCAAATAACGCAAAAATTTATTATTAAACCGGCATTTTCTAAATAAGACACTCTGTATATTACATCATCATTAAATAAATATTTTAAAGAGTTTTAGCAAAATACCAAATTTTATATGTCTATCTTTTATAGTTTTGGAAATATGGCCATCCAAATCAAAAAAATAGTAGATATAATGTTTATTTTATCTTCGACAGTAAACTTAGTTCTTATAGTTTAGACCTAAAGATATAATGGAATTTAATCATAATTTTTATATTTGAATGGCCATACTTTTAAAAGTATAGGAGATAGACATATCAAATAAGGCATTTTCTTAAGCTCTTTAGAATATCTATTTAATGGTGATGTAATATACCCAGTATTTTATTTAAAAAATGCCGGTTTACTATTAATTTTCCGATGATGGCCATATTTTCAAAACTATCAAAAATTGGATATATTACATGTGGACTTTTTTTAAGCTGTCTGATAGATCTTTCGGAAGAATTTTTTTGTAATATATCATAAACCTGATGTTCAATTGTTTTTCGATTGGCAGCACGTTAATTAACGAAAAAGTCTACAACTTTACTAATTTAACCGACTTTTCTCCAATAATAAGGAAGTTAGCAATAGAGCCGACTTGGGAATGCTCATCTTGTATATGTCGCAGGCAAATGGTTATTTTAGGCAAATCGCTTCTGCCTAAGCAAATGCCTTTTGCCTGGGCAAATGGTGTATTTTCATTTTTAAATGCTATTTGCCTAGTCAAATAGCTTTCGATTCTATTTGCCTGAGCAATTTTTAGGCAAATGGAAATAGAAATATTTGCATAACCAGACGGTCATTCAAAACTGTCACATTGGAGGGTCATGGTTGGTTCTGGTTAGTTAATTTTTTTCTTACGCAAGCAAAAAAAAATTAACTTACCAAAACCAACCATTACCGCCCCAATGTGACAGTTTTGCATTACCGTCTATAGCGCTTCAAACCAATCAAATTACAGGGGCTTTTGCTTTTTACGCCTAATATGTTATCAAATATATCAAAGTCATTTGCCCAACAAGGACCACAAATGCATTTACCTAGCAAATGGCTTTTAAATAAAAATTATTTCCACAAAGTCATTTGCCCGGCAGGCATTTGCCTAGGCAAAAACCATTTGCCTAAATTAACTATTTGCCTGCGACATATACACAAAATAAATTTATCGATAAGACTTCTTGTGCTGCAATATTACTAAAGTAGAGCCTCTCAAAACTAATACTGTATTTTATTTAGAAGAATTACCTGTTTACGGCTTGTTCAGTTCAATTGTAAAATTGTCTTTATTCTAGAAATAGGTCGGACCAGAAATAAAGTCCATTCGGACGGAAAAGCTTTTTCTCGTCAAGCCGGTAAGCCGGAGACTTCACTCTCTAGACGTCTTTATTTTACCTTCTTTTGTTTTGCGGCCTTCTCTTTTTATTATTTGGCTTGATTAAATGCAAGGTACTCGAGTCAATGTTTTATTGTCGTAATTTTTATTTACTTCTTAAAGCATTATTTTGAATTAGAGTTTTAAACCTTGTTGTAGTTTTTTTATATAAATCCAGCACATTTATTACCTAAAAAAATGGTAATACATTTTTAAATATTTTACGTTTATTATTAGTTGGCCGTTATTTAAATGTTTTTTGTATCCAGGCTTTTTTAATACTATGTAAAATTTAATTGAAGTTTGTTTAAAATGCGTTTTTTCTTTTATGTATCACCAAAGATTCAAATAGCTACTGCATGGTGTCACTAAAGAAACTTCGAGTTTATTTTTAGTAACAACATCGTTTTACTTGGACAGGATATAGACTTATTGGTGTTTGTTCTTTTTAGATATTTATTGTTAACTTAAATTGAAAATTTTATTTAAAATAAAAGTTAACTGTCACAAGATTATACAAATACTTTAAATTTAAACATATGGCAAAAAATGAAATGCTTATATAAACGAATCCAGTTTATACAGTTTGTCCCAGCGTAGAAGCCACAAGAGGACACATTGACAAGAATTGTTTAAATTTTAATTCGGCATTTTGGAAGAACCAATCACGTGGTCTAAAACTAAGAAATACAAAAATTTAACCTCAATTAATAATATAAAAAATGCTTTGGAGTAAACTACTTTGTATTTTTTAAATATAACAAAATCGTAAAAGTAAATATTGTTGAGAATTATATTTTATGTCGAAATTTGAAAATAAAGCATTAGTTTTAAAGTTCAATTTTTATTTATATTGCGCATGAAGAATTAAATACTAGGCAAGGGGAGCGAAACTTAAAAAAAATGAAAACATATTATAATTTTTTTCTTTAGTTCGCTCCCCTGTGTTAAGTATTTATGTATTAATGCACATGTAAAAAAAGAACCAAAAACATTTATTTTTCTACTTCAATGCCTTAACTTTAAATTTTGACATAAAATTCAACTGTATACCATATTTACTTATACCTACAATTTGTGTCTATTTTTAACACGCCTAAGCATTTTTCATATTTTTACTTATTACTTGCCTTGTATCTTACCAATCGGAGTAAATTTTAAATTTCTAACTATGCGACCAGTTTTTCCGAAATTCCGATTTCAAACTTCAAATTTTTGATCCATTTAACTTATTCTTTTCTTTTACCTATCGTGGGACCCACTTTTTATTAATTTGACTTTATTGTCTAAAAATAGTCATAAAATACACAAATTTTATTATTTAATTAAAAAAATTGTTTATTTTTTTGTTCTTTTTACGATTCCTTAATAGAAATATGAAATATAATTATTTCATACTTTTATTTAAATAAAAAATGACCTTGTATAGTCCTCGCCAAATGAGTCTGTACAGTCACCTAATGATTTTTTTAAATTAGGGCACACACCTATTGTCTTCTATTTTTGGCTAAAAATGTTTACCTTTATTAAACGTTATATTTTTAAAACTAAAAAAAAGGTTTTGAGCATTATGTTGAAATAATTTATCACCCAACACATAGACATACATAAATTTATTGTTTATAATTTTTACTAAATAATATACAGTGTGGGCCAAATTAAACTTGCACTTTTTAACTAATAATAACTTTTTATCTGTTGCGCCTATCTTTTCATTTTTAGAGGGCTAATAGGTAGATATGTTTTTTCTAGGTTTGCCAATTTTGGTCAAATAGATTTAGACAGGACTGGACTTACGAGACTTTTCCAAAATACTGTATTTAACCTCGTTGCAAAGAAATCTGATTTAGCTACAATTAAGCTAATACGTTTTCTTGTAGACAAACTATGGAAATGATTTAGTAAAAGCGAATCTGTCAACAATTTGAGGATTTAGGAATTATAATTATTTTTGATAAATAATGCTCCCCATAAAGCATGCATTTTTCTCGATTTTAAAAAATAACTTTTTCTAGTGTCCTTTGAAAATTTAAACATGTGAGATTACCATGGTTACTAATTTAGATGCTAACCAAACTTAACAGTAAATTATTTAGAAATAAACGTATTAGACCAAATTGTAGATATTTTTTTTTTGCAAAGAGAAGTTTAACGCATCATTTTGAAAAAAAGATCCCGTGAAGTCCAGTCCTGTTTAAACTTATTTGCCCAAAATTGGCTAAAACCTAGAGAAAAACATATCTACCTATTAGCCTCTCAAAATGAAAAGACGGAGACGCAACAGATAAAAAGTTATGTATTGGTTAAAAGTGTGCAAGTTTGGTGGCCCACACTGTATGTATTAACAATATCATAACCTATTTTTTTCTTATCTTCAGTATGTTAGAAGTTATTTTGAAAAATATAAAATTGTGAAAAATTGTTTTTACAGTTTAGTTTATAACACCCTTTCGAAAAACAAATTGGAGTTGTATAGCGGGATGAGGGCAGGCAAATAAAAACCACTATTGTATTTATCCCAACGTTTCGTGGCTGGATTGCCACTTTATTAAGAAGCCTATAATTAAAAAAGACACATTACAAGAATTGTTTAGTTAGAATATTAGGTCCATGTAACTAAACAATTTTTGTAATGTGTCTTTTTAATCATAGGCCCTTGATAAAGTGACAATCCAGCCACGAAACGTTGGGATAACTACAATAGTGGTTTTTATTTGCCTGCCTCATCCGCTTATCAACTCAATTATTTTGACTTTAAGCTCTAATTTCTCTGAAATCAGGCACTTTAAAGATCAATTTATCCGTGTCGTGTCCGTTCAGAGCCAGATCCGAGTCCGGGTATTTTTGATGTGATATTTATCAATATCCGAGTTATGAGGCGGCTACAGGAGAAAAATTTTACTGTATCATAGGCTTCATTACCGAAATAAAAGGAAGAAGCAACAACAAAAAGTGGTGAAAGCAAAAAGGTTCAAGTGTTTACCCTAAATGGAAAAATAAAGAAACCGAAGGCAAATTTGGAAAATACAGAGAGTTAGTCTGTGTCCGTTCCGTGCACCGTTAGTACTGCAACCAAAAATGTCGTTTCTCATTAATTTCTGCCCGGGCTCTGACTGGCCCCGTCCGGGACACGTCCCTGTATAAATATCTTCATATAAGATATACATTTTTTATCTCTCCGGCACTAACATAACACGGAACAGACATGGTACGGATATGTATAAATCCACCTAAGGAAAATTTATGGTCTACAAAAAGGTCTCGTAGTATTTCTGTAGAACGATTCGTTATCTTGTAATCGCACCTTAAACATTAATTATTTATTAAAATTTTATCACTTAACGCTCGGGCACAATAACCAGAGTCAGCGTTGAGCGGGAAATGTGAGAGCGCTGTCTTTGATCTTTATAAGAGAATAAAAGAACTTGTTTTTTAAATCACATCACGCTGACGCTGGTTATTGTGCCCGAGCGTTAAGTGATAAAATTTAAAAAATAATTAATGTTTAAGGCGCGATTACAAGATAACGAATCATGCTACAGAAATTACTACTAAAGCTTTTGTAGAGAATTAAATTTTCTTTAAGAATGTAAATTGGTCAAAAGTGTTAGATTTATTGATTCCGAGATTTTGTATAAAAAATGCAACAATTGTTGAAAAATCAATAATTTTATTAATGCACCTCTTAATGTTAATATTAAGGGCTAAAAATTTCACGATATTTTTTTCGGCGTCATGAACAATATTTGTACAGTACCGTTAGAAAAAAATTGTTTGTTTTCTTTGGCTCAGTCTAATGTACATATGTATTTAAGCGTTACTGTACTCGAAAACTTGGTGTTGTCATTAGCAACTAGTAATAATTAAATTTTAAAAATTTGTAAACCTAATAAGTTTGACCTCCCCAATTTATTGTAATAAAAATAAATGGGACAGTATAATTAAAAATAAATATATATACATATATATATATATATATATATATATATATATATATATATATATATATATATAAAAGTGAAAGGTTCTTGAGCCTTGATATAAATACATTATTAAAAAGTAAAGTTCTTTGGGCATATGGCTCATCAATGACTATAAAAATTAATAAATAAAAAATACCCTGTAAGAATTCGGCTACTATGGTTGGTTGTTTAAAAATTACGGAGTCTCCAAAAGAAAATGGAATACCCCGGGCCCGACCAAGACGGTGACACGTGTTTCGTCTTCGTTAAGACTTGTCAAACCGCTTCAGGTCGCTAGACGCCTTGATGAAAGACCCGACTGACTGTAAATATTCTTTCTGTCGATCAGAACTAATAAATACAGACAGCAGTGCCATCTCACCAAGAAATTCAAAAACAACCAGCCATAGCATCGAGAGGTTAAAGGTGGTAGGTAAAAAGTGCGCCATCTAGTTGTATATGGCGAAAGTTAAAAATGCAACATACTGTCATGCCAAACAAACCAAAGAACTTTACCTTTTAATAATGTATTTATATCAAGGCTCAAGAACCTTTCACTTTTATATTATATCGCAGTTTGGGTGAAAAATACTGCTTTTAATATGATTTTTATCATATTTTCAGTCACTGCTGTACGCCACCTACCTGGTTTTGGCAAAACTACTCATCCGAATTCTGCAAACCCGCAGACTGATGGGCGGCCAGTTTCCATATGGTTTGTTTGGCATGACAGTATGTTGCATTTTTAACTTTCGCCATATACAACTAGATGGCGCACTTTTTACCTACCACCTTTAACCTCTCGATGCTATGGCTGGTTGTTTTTGAATTTCTTGGTGAGATGGCACTGCTGTCTGTATTTATTAGTTCTGATCGACAGAAAGAATATTTACAGTCAGTCGGGTCTTTCATCAAGGCGTCTAGCGACCTGAAGCGGTTTGACAAGTCTTAACGAAGACGAAACACGTGTCACCGTCTTGGTCGGGCCCGGGGTATTCCATTTTCTTTTGGAGACTCCGTAATTTTTAAACAACCAACCATAGTAGCCGAATTCTTACAGGGTATTTTTTATTTATTAATTTTTATAGTCATTGATGAGCCATATGCCCAAAGAACTTTACCTTTTTTAATTATATATATATATATTTAGCACAACGCTAGTACCTAACTTTGTAAATTCTGATTTAGCGGTCCAAAACTTATTTTAAAGTTGCAGTACTTTTTACTAAACCGATATAATTAAATACATTTTATTATAAACACAAATACCACTTTTAAGGACTTTAGGCATTCTGCTACTGGGATTCCTTAATAATTAAAGTAAAGTTCACTATTTTTTAGTGTGTATATAACCTATATATAGATATAAAAGATCAAGTAAAATTAACTTTTGAACTTACTCCGTATACCAAATAAATCAAACAAAATAAACTAAAATATCGTAAAAAATGTTTTATTGATTTATTTAATACGATATATTGTTTACCTATAGAATTTAAATCAGTCTTAAGTTTAATAGGTGAAGACTTTTATGAAGTTAAATATTTATTAAGAAAGAAAAATTAAATTATACGGAAACAATCGCAACCTACTAAATTATGAAAATATGTTATTTGTAGCATCTAAACATACCGCATTTTATAATCCAACGCATAAAACTTTTCAAATTTCAGGTTGCGTATAAGGGTCTGTCGGCTACCAAAGCGAGGTAACGAAATTACACAAGATTTTCGAGAAACGATGTCAATAATTCACCACTTTAATAATGTTGGTATGAATAATAAGCCAAACGTATAGAGCCATGACGTTGGCGATACATTATTAACGAGAACTCTAGTTAATTATTAGACAGGTCTGTGGAGCTCCGGCGAATTTTCCTTTGTTTGGGGCGGCCAACCCCTTTTAAATATTCTTTTCGTAAGCTAAAATTTATTTTTTTACAGAAGTGCGCGTACTAGGTGTTTCGTTTAAGTATATAGCTACATAAGGCCACAAATAGCATACTAGGTTAGTAAAAGAACCGCCAACTCCTCCATATCTTTAAAACCGCTAAAGTTATATTTGACCAAATTCGGTATCTGTGGTGTTTTGGGCATGGAGAATTGAATAGTGATATCAAAACTGTGGCCAGATTTCCCATTTTTGTACTACACAATTATTATTATTATTATTATCATTTTTTTTTTTTTTTTTGAAATGGAATTCCACATAATTTTTTACTGCATTAAATTAAACGGGTTGGTTTAGTAAGTTTTTAAATTTTCCAAATTCTATCAGTCGTATTCACCAATATTTATCAGCCTGATCGCCATTTGTTGCGCCTATTATTTTTGAAAACGATAGTAACTGGTGACGAGACGTGGTGTTTTGAATATGAGTCGGAAATTGAGCGAAATTGACCAGAAATTGATACAATTGTACGCATTCAAAAGGCGACGACCGACGAGCTAGACAAGGTTCCTAAAAGGCGATTTCCGACTCATTTGACAAATTGGTTGAGCGTGCACATAAGTGTATGGAAGCGAATGAAAAGTATATTGATTAATAAAAAGAATTATCTTAAAATGCACACTGATTGTTTCTATTTTAAAAGAGTTCGGTTATATTTGGAACAGAGGGTGTATAACATTTTTTTCTTCTTATCATCTAAGTTTTGCAACCTAATGGGTCTCTATGACGCTCCAGTAAATCCCCATTTAGCATCGTGGACTCCCCTTTTATAAAGCATATTGCAAATTTACAAACAAGAACATACCATTTTAATATAATTTTGATGTAACGTTCCGAATACAAAACAGTGACAATGACGATATAAAGCAGGTTTAACATTTTGCTCATTCGTTATTTCAGCTGTCTTGCATGTCTTCCCGATGCCAGCTTTAAGCATTAAATCGTGTACCGCTGTTTTTGGCACGTGTAAAGTCCGTATTTTACTTGGTGTAGGAATTGTCTTTAATGGTATTTTTTCGATGTCACTGGATTCGTCAAATCCTAAAGTTGCCCAAAAGGTTTTTTTAATAAAAAAATTGCTGCTTTAATCTCTTTAAGGGCAATTGTTTGTTTTTTTTTCATTTTTAGCTTTACTGTTAATGAAAATATTCAGAATTTTTTACTCTCCCAATGTTAGTTCATGTTGTGCATTACCTATGAAAAATGAAAAATAAATTTAAAAACAAATGCTTTTTCAATTCTAAAACCGTAAAGTGTCCAAGTTCTATTCATTTCTTTGGGTCACAAGGCGGGGCGTAAAAAAATAGGGTTTTTAAGGCCCCTGTTACCTTTATCGTAGCCTGTCATAAAAAAATGGATGCATACTAATCTACAAACGAAAATTTCTTCGAACGTTTGAAATAAAACAGTAATTTTTAATGGTAAATGTTGGTTTTTCGGTTTGAAATGCCGCATAAGTGTAAAGTGCGATATCTCGTTGGATTTAGAATAAAAATACGGGTTTAATTGGTTTGCCAAATATTTCGCCTATTTAAAAAACAAAGTTGATGATGGTGGCTCAAGCCGCGCTCGTTGCTTCACCGGTGAAATCGAAACCGACGATCACCAAAGTTAAGTAACGTGGAGCGCGGTTAACTGGATGGGAGTGCCGACGACCTTGCACGAAATGATTATTACCTGCGCGAAACAAAAGTTACTTTTCATGGGCTAAAAATGTGTTTGTGCGCTTGGATACCACTTATTCCCGAGGTTTGACGCGCAGGCGCCAAACAGACTATCCACATTATCGGAAAGAATTTGTCGACGCCGTCTGGGTTTCCCATTCGCTGCTTCCCGTTCGAAGTACGGTAGCTAATAAGCGACGGTCAGACGCGAACGGAGGGCACGGGAAGCCGGTGTTGTGGCTTTTAAGTGCGCGTGTTCAGTCCACCCTCGATTTGTTTACTGCGCGAGGTCATAAAAATTCGAAAAATTCTTCTTGCCACTGCGGATCTAAATGTGGGTTATCTACGGGTCAGACCTGTTTTAGACGGACCAAGCAACACCCATTCAAGTTATAGAATTAAAGGCGTGTGAATGAGAAGGAGTAGGGTCAAAGAATAATAAGCCTCTAGGGCTGCAGCGCTCCACCTAGGTGGACGTTAGTCAGACCTAGGTGAAAGACCCGAAATCCTATTATAGAACGGAAAAAGTAGCAATGGCAATGTGAGATTTGTTTAAAAATATCTTTTCAAATAAATTTAAAGAAAAAATGCTAAATTCGTCTTTTTTTTCGAATAATTCCGGAACGGTTGCAAATTTTGAAACGAAATATTGTTAAGCATAAAAATGAACAAGTTTGACCCAATTTAACCAACCCTGTATATCTTAACGACTCTAAAAGCGACTCTCGAATTTGTAACAGATTGTATATAAACTGATTGCAAAACGCCGCTCACGTTAATGATTACCACAAATCATCGTAGCCAGCACCAGAGATTTGCCGCTTACCGCTTATATCGAAGCCAAATCCTAAGGCTACGGCTACAAAACCAAGCATCAAACGGCGAGCAGAGAGCGGCAAGTGTAAGGGCGTTATGCCGTTAAAAAAGTTTATGCTAACATAAAGATTGGAGGCAGAGCAGACGGATCTTTATGTTAGCATAGTGCTCTCACACTCTTCGCTTGCCGCTTAGTATCGTAGCCAATCCCTCCGGGTACGGCCACGCTTGCGAGCGATTTATCGCGCATTAAATATTTTTGGAGTGGCCATACCTAAAAAATCGTTGAACGATAAATCGCTCAGCGGCTAAGCGTGTCGCTCTGTTTTCAATTCGATTTGATTTCTAAGCGAGTTTAGTTTCATTTGGTCTTCAAAGTAAACAGCAGGATGTCTTTTTTCGAAGAGATTTTAATTTCGAAAGTGCAAAGTAGACTCAATTTTATGACAGAATACACTTAAACATTTTAAAAACAAAAGTGTGCTGCGCAAATGTCTGTATAAGTGATGAACTTCCCCGTATGCTTTTCTATATCTATTAATGGTGTAATGTACACCATACTATATTTTTTTTAACAAATACTTTATGAATGGATTATCTTCTAAAAGAAGGGCAATTCGACGCGTTCATGCAAGAGGCATAACAAAAACTGATTTTGAATCGCTTTTCGGTGAACAGCTTCTCGCTTGTCACCCGCGACATTGTCGTGAACGATTTATCTCGCGCGATAAATCGCTCTCAAGCGTGGCCGTACCCTTAGATTTAAAAAAATTGCTTGCTTTCTTGTCTCTCGCGCGATCTTAAGTCTGGCCATTCCCTTTGAATTTTATTAATATTTTGTGATCTTACTTTACTTATCGTGATCTCATCTCAGTTTATTCAAATGCTGCGCCATGCCGCTACGTTCACATTACACAATATGTCAAAATCTGTTTTTAGGTAATCAGATGCAGTATCCATTGCCCAACAAAATTTAATAAAAAACATTGCCATATGCTGCTTGCCGGTAACTGTAAAAAATTATTAGGCCCGTTTGACAAAATAAAACCATTGTTTGATCTTTCCAGGATTTAATTAATTTTTACGTACGTTTCCTGTGCAAATACCTTTGTAGTTTCGTAATTTTATTTATATGGAACCTGCGGTAATAAACACGGCATCTAAATTAGCGTTAAATTTTATAACCTATCCGACACATAAAAATCATAAAAATTAAACGTGACCATGGAACATAAATTTT